>JAMQGT020003062.1:0-127547 GCA_024447675.2 Pterophyllum scalare | reverse complement strand
TAACACATTAAGACGCATTCAACGCTTACATCGGAGAGCAACTTGGGGTTCAGCCAGGAATCGAACCACTAATCGGATTATGAACCAGATAATCATGAAATGGCACTTATTTAGCAATCTGCTTTTACATTAAGCATAAGGTTATTATAAATGTGGTAGTAAACCCACGGAAGATGGATACTTCATTCATTTTAATCAGGTTTGCGGTTGATATAACTAACGGTCCATTTTTTCCTTTATCGAGGGTGAAATTGTCCCAAACCTTGGACCGTTTAGCCCACCTTGTTGTACCAGTAGCCGCCATGACTAAACATGCCGCTGAATGCTACTGCGCATGAGTGAAGCTCGCCAGAGATAGACGGACAGCAAGACATCTCACTCCGTAAAAAAAAAAAAAAAAAACATCAGTAATAAAAAATAATATTAACGACAATTAAATTCGTCATCAACTATTTTTATTGTCGATTACTGTCGACAATGTCGAAGTAATCGTTTCAACCCTATTGCGCTTAAAATCACTCTGCAAGCTTTTAGACTTCAAAGCCTTTCTTTCAGTACGGCCTGAGAAGTAGCCGAGGTGATGTGAGCCAAGTCCTGATCAAAGCACAACTCTATTAAATCTTGATGTGAGAGGAGTTAAAAAACACAGGTCTGGATTTTTACTGCAGCAAAATAATTGAATAAATAAAATCTCCATTTCTATTGACACGACAACAGTTACAGAAGTGCTGTAAAAGTAGGCATGTTACAATCACCACGCCATCGGCCAGTGACATTCTCTGAGCTAACCACAAAAAAAAGCACTAATCGCAAATGTTGACTTTAATTTAAGGATGGATGCAAAATTTGATGTTTCAACCTAAAACTGACTTTGCTTCATCCTGTTTTCTTGACCAGAAAGTAGTTTATTAATGCCCAGAATGCTCAGCTGTATCATGGCATTATCAGAAGTAGTTAATTGGCTGTCACTTCATTAGTTTTTGGGCTCTTGTTGTTGTTTAGATATCAAAATGCTCTTTTTCCACGCTCTATCCTGCACGGCTTTCAGACATAATTGAATAGAATGAATTTTTTTTTAACACACCCACTAAAAGTGGTCTGAATGATGTTACCAGAATGGGAGTGAGACTCCCAGACAAATTAAGAGTCAGACATTCAGAATATTGATTTTACATGCGGCAACAGTTGTTGCACAGTTGATAATTGACAGTCAGGCTCAAACCAGTTCTAGCATGTTCTTTGGTTTGGAACAGCTGAGGCAGAGGCTGATGTAGGTAGTCGGTGGTGTGAATCCAAAGCAGTCAAACACATCATCAAGTAATGGCACACTGTGTGGATGGATTCAATTCTGCACTGAAATTCAGGCCCTGTGAGCTTTGTGATGAGCAGAGCCTTTGCCTGTTGTTGATTTGGTCCTTCCTCAGTGTCCTTTCGCAGCACGTGTGCCGCACAGCATAGCAGAAAGTAGCCATAAATCTATAAATGTCTAAATCAGTGAATCAGCGTTAAACTCTCTTACAAAATGGTAAAGTAATTTTCAAAGTGTTACAGTTAAAAGGACGGAGGAACTGCTAATAAAATAAACCAGATGTGTGTTGAATTTGATAAAACCATGTTGTTAGTGGGACATCAATATAGTTTAACCATCAAATAATAAATCGTGTGCTAACATCTGAAATGACTCCTGCTCAGAAGCTCTGTGTTTTAGTACCTTTCTCAGTGCGGAGTCTCTTGAAGGAGTCCTGTCTTGGAAAGGCCAGGGTCAGAAATGACCTTGGAGCCCAGTTTGACTGTCAGGTTAATGGACTGGTAGCCCTGCGGCAGCTTGCGGTCGCAGACAAGCGTCAGTAGCTGGGCCAGGGTCATCTCAGGCGGGAGGGGCTGACCTGGAAGGAAGGACCGAGTACGCAATGTTTCACGTCAGTAATATGTCAGTATTGACTGCTTGGTGGTTGACTCAAAGCCCCGTGCTTGCCGATAGGAATCATATGGTACCTGGAAGCAACTTGTGGTAGAGGTGGAAGACAGGCACACTGATGGTTTTGGCTGAGGGGTCCACACCAGATGAGGCAGTTAACTTGTCACTCATGACGCGGCCCCTCCTGGATGGAGGTCGGGGAGGAGTGGAAAGAGCTCGCTTGGACCTAACCAAGGCCTGAGAGCAACAAGAAAATTTGTTTTTCATCAAAAGCAACATAGCTTATATACACTGTCATATTTAGGTCTGTAAATCACACACAGATAAAACAAACACAATGAGAGACCTGAGGCTACGACGACACTGTAGTTGTCCTGGAAGCCGTTGTCTGCTTTCATCTTCTCCTTCTCCTCATGATTCTTCTTCTCCTTGTCTTCTTCTGCTCATTGATCAGTTTGGCAGTAATGCTAGGTGTATCTGAAGAAACAGAAGACATCATTAAATCAGATTTTTTTTGTCAGACTGAATGGATTTTTTTCTTAATTTGGTTATTTATATATATATATATATATATATATATATATATATATATATATACACACACACACACACACACACACACAGGGGTATGAAACTGAAACCACAATAATTTATTAGTATGGTGTAGGGCCTCCTTTTGCGGCCAATACAGCGTCAATTGGTCTTGGGAATGACATATACAAGTCCTGCACAGTGGTCAGAGGGATTTTAAGCCATTCTTCTTGCAGGATAGTGGCCATGTTACGACGTGATGCTGGTGGAGGAAAACGTTTCCTGACTCGCTCCTCCAAAACACCCCAAAGTGGCTCAATAATATTTAGATCTGGTGACTGTGCAGGCCATGGAAGATGTTGAACTTCACTTTCATGTTCATCAAACCAATCTTTCACCAGTCTTGCTGTGTGTATTGGTGCATTGTCATCCTGATACACTGGCACCGCCTTCAGGATACAGATGTTTGAACCATTGGATGCACATGGACCCTCCAGAATGGTGTGTATATATATATATATATATATATATATATATATATATATATATATATATATATATATATATATATATATATATATACATATATATATATATGTGTAAGCAAGGTAAAAAAAGATATTTCTGTATGCAAAAATTTGTGCACCAACACAAGAGCAGGCAGGAAACTGATGTGTCTCGCAGACATGCATGCTGTCCCCACAACAGCAGCAGTGTATCAGGCTTTCTCATCCAGCTGTTCAAGGTCCTCACAGGGTAAGCCATTCATCATAGCTGGCTAGGAGCTAACAGGGTAATACCAAAGCTTACAGCATCAGCGGTTGGCACGGCTGACCTTCATAGCCAGTGAATCCCAAACTGAATTAAACCACAAAAAGGACAGAGCTGACTGCTGGGATATTCTGTTAAGTAATTTAGGCTGTAATTAAAACTGCAGCTCTTATGGCTGAAAAACTTGACTCCTCCGGTTCTAAATCACATCTTGTTTGAGATTTGTGTTCAAAGAACAGGCTGCCCCCTTGTGTCCTCTCATGACTTCTACAAAGCCAGTTAAACTTGAAAAGCCATTTGTCATAGTCAGAGAATGATAGGCGGTACCTGCCTTAAATAAAGCAGACCTACAGTTTGGAGCATTTTTTTTTCTACCCTTGGCTCTGTATGATGTCAGAGAGAGCGTGCTAAGACAGCCTGTTTCAGAAAGAGGATGAACTGAGGGGCTGCACCAAGGATTGTTCTGATCCAGCCAACAATTTTAAGCATCATTTTCACTTTCACTGACCCAAAAAAGTTTGACTATATTTATTTAGGAAGTATTTTGGCTGTGGACCAGTGTTAAAGCTTTCCTGGATTATCTCCCTATAGGATTGTGTGTGTGTGTCTTTGTTTGAGAAGACTGAAAGAGAAGTGTCCTTTTGGATCAAAGTATCAACTCCAACTTCTATGTCTAAGACATAAATCTTAGTGATAATGCAGTTTCAACTCTACATATAATCTATAATTGTTGTTGATGATACCACCTTTATTGAGATTATCTCTGCACACCTTCATATAAATAAACTTGTGTCTGATAGACATTTTCTGCACAGAGAATCCTAAATCAGAATCTCTTTGATAACGTTACAATCAGACAGAAACCTGCAAACACTGATAACACGGAGTTTAGGATGAGCTGGGACGTGCTGTGGCTTCATGTTTGCTGTGCTGAAAACTTGTCACAAGACATTTACTTCAACATGGTGTTTAAAAATCTAAACTAGACCAAAAGGGGGAAAAGCTTCAATGGGGACCTGAACACAAACTTCACAAACACTGTGTGAGTTTGCACTGAACTACACACTTGCCAGCTGTGGTGCAAGGTAACATTACTGAGTTGGGGCTTCCAAAACACTCTTTGACAATAATTTAGTGTGAAAGTTCTCATATTTTTAGAGCATGCACAGACAGAATTTGACATTTCCTAATACAAACATCCTCCCAGTGCATCTGCTTCCCTCATCTGTCAACTGCATCCATTCAGAACCCGTCTACACTACGATTGTGTATCACTCGCTCCAACAAAACAGGCTCCTGAGTGTATAAAGGTGAAAACAGCCACTAGACACTGCATCAACAGAAATGCTGATGAAGAGCTGTCTGAAGACAAGAAATATTTCATTACGCAAAGAAAGATTTGCAAGACATGGGTGGGAAGTTTGTTTGTGTCTACTGGATGGGAGAATGTGCTTGGAGAAAACAGCTGAAAATTAAAAAACAAAAACATGTTTCACTGCAAAAGGGTTGCACGAGGACCTGATGCAACAAAAAGACTTCCCGAAGAGCAATAAGCAAGAGCTGCATTTTCAGACTTGGAACAAAAACTGCAAAAAAGTTGAAGAAAAAAAAAAACAAAACTAAAAAGCTTCACTCCAAGAGCGCAAACCTCCACCAAGGCAGCTCACTCTCTGGGCAGTATTTTCTTTTAAGAGAATACTTTTGTAATTTGTGTATTCATTTTATTTTATTTTTTCATTTTAAACCTAAGTTTGAGGAATTTGTAACCAGTGTAGACAAAAATCTCAACACAACAGGACAGACCTGCGGTTCGTCATAGCATCAAAACACGCAACAGTGTTGCAGACCGTCTACAGCTTGCAGAGATGTCCATCATTGTATCAGACTAGCTCCATAATATTAAATAAACTCATCAGCAAGTCCGGATGGAAATCTGTTACAGCAGTGGTTCACACACATTCTGCCAGAGCAAATGAAACAGAAGCTCTAAGATTCATCTGGTTCCTGAGCTGGAAGCATGGGCAAAAGAAGGACCAGTTATATTTGGTGTGGATCGATTTGCTAAACAGAGTGCTAGGTTTGGCTGAGGACTCTCTCTCAGTGTGATTTGAGTTATTTTGAAGACAATTTAATCTGGAAAGTTGCTTTAATATGGACCACTCAGCCTTCTTTGACTACAAAACCTGACATACCATTTCACACCTCTAGAACATGAGTACCAGTGTCAAGGAATCTACCTATTCAGCGCAGACTGTCGACTGAGTCAAAGGTTTTACAAAGGATGACATGAATCAAATGGGCAGCCTTGGATGATGTCATTTGAGTCACCTCTGATTTACTCCAGCCCACTTATTTGTCTTTATGTGGGGTATGTTATAATGAGAAGCTTTCTGTACTGAAACATACCAGACACTCGGTCCAAGACTTCAGCCAGTGTGGTAGAAATTGGCAGATGGAGGGTGCGGTACTTATGGCCTGCTCCGTACATGGGATGCTGGATCATATGGCTGGTGGCATTGATGCGTCCTTTGTATAACTAAAAAGGAGAAAACACACAAACTTTTGTCTTAGCATGTTATAGAACTATTAACGGTCAGGTTAGCTACAGGAACTAAAGAACAGAGCTAAAGGGTATATAGTAACTGCTATGGCCAGTGCACAGGCATCAATACAGGCTGGTCGACTGGTCAACAGTGAAGCAGGCCCATACACAGCAATCTACAATGTACTGTGTTCTGACATCTTTGTGTCATAGCCACCTTGAAGGTCTCCATCACTTCGTGCAACAGTAGTTGTTCTGTGGGATCCGGCTGCACGGCCAAGCCTCGACTCTCCATGTGGGTCACTGAGCCCGTTAACAGTTAACCAGAGACGCTCAGACTCGGTCAAGTAGCCGTCACAATTTGGCCCTTATCAGACTTTCAAGAACTTTACACTTACACATTTTTTCCTATTTCAAAAAACATCAGCTTTATTATCTGGGCTCACACGTTTGCACTAAATATCATCACAATCCTTTCAATAACAGACATTTCAGTCTGAACCAAAGTAATTCACAGACAACTGACGGTACAGCCACACAATCTCCCGCTTCAGAACCCAGACATCAGGTGATCAGATCAAAGTGTGGCTGCACAGAAAAGTCCATGAATAAACGCTCGAGTTTTATTCACTGGAAACATGACTGTACTCAAAATTTCACAGCGATGAAATCAAATTGAACATTTCTTGTGTGAAACGCCAAACTTACACAATTAAAATTTAAGTCTTCATTCATCAAACTTGCTGGACCAACCATGCAAACTCTAGTCCTCTTTGCAGGACACAATGAAAAAACATCGCCCGTCATACTGAGAACAGTGAGATGTCTAGGGTACTGAAATGACTTGCTTTGGGTAATCAATAATGCCTCCAAGCAATCCTGCACACAGCCTGTCACCGAGGACACACAACACCAGGTATGAATCAGTCGGAAGGAATCGGTGTGATAAAGAAGGAAACTTCTGCTTAATACTGCTGCACTGCCACCTTGAGCTCACAACTAAGTAATACATCAGTCATTTATGCTGCATGTCATAGTTCTTAATCAAATTATGAAATCAAATTCTGTGCTAGATCTTCTTACGTCACAGTCATGTATGTTACACCCCATAATGTGGTATGAACTAATGCAACTACCAAATTCTGATGATGTTTAATTACATGCATTTGGCATTGGGTTTAACCCTTCATTTTAATTCCACTGAGCTAGAACAAAGTGGAACTACTTTAACTTCCCACCATGCCGGTCAGTCTAACCTCTAACAAAACACAAGGAAACAAAAGACTCCAAACGCAGTGCAGTTACTGTTGTGGTGAGCTAAAGATCAATGTAAAATGTCTTTACATGGAACTCACATCAAGACACAACAACACAACATTCTGCTATTGTGATCATTAAACCTCTTTTGTTAATTTCCAGCTCCATATCCTTATTACTGGACTCTACCAGAGGAGCTTTTAATGCTTAACAGTTTTAAATTTCTTTATCTTTTACTGGACCTTTCCTGCCCAGCAGGGGCGGGGCTTCTGCAACCCCTGTCAGAGCCGTTTAAGGTTATCCCCTCTCTGACATATGTCAGATCCAAGAGTGGAAAAGCTGCCTGAAAGTAAGCATTTAGAGCAGTCAGAAGCCTAAGTTCACGGCTCACAGTGATTACTTGTACATATGCTGACCTCTTTACTTGAAACTTCAGCCGCATTTATGGGCATCTTACATACAGGATATGTATAGGATATGCATATAATGGAAATCTATTATATATAACAGAAAATGAGGAAAATCATAATTGGTCCTATAAAAGGTGTAATTCTTGTCAAGAAATTAGATGTCAATTTCTTTCTGAGCAATGCTGCTGAGTGGATAATTCATTCACCCACCGGGCAGGGAGACTGCAGGAAGACTGTGACCTTCTCATCTTCCAGCATGAGCTGCAGAAAAAGCCTTCGAATGAAGCCTGAGATGTTTCCGGAGACAGGCACATTGCCTCGCTGAGGTGCAGACTGGAAAAGTTCACAGAGAACCTGCAGCCAGAAATAAAAGTCTTTAATACAGAAACTGATGATCATCTAAATTTGGATTCCACTTCCTAAGGAAATGATCACGCATACATCAATCATTAATAACAGAATTATGCCTAATTGTATTTGAAAATTAACATCTAACAAGTAAAAAAATAAGTAAAAACCTTCCCCATTTTCTGATCTGTAACAACAAAAAGTGAGAGCACCTGTGCCATGAGCCGCTGGTTGTTAGGGTGGCAGGAGATACACTGGAGGAAAAAGGCCACAGTGGCATTCTCCAGTGCCGTCCTCTGCTGGGTGGTGAGCCCTCCCGTCTGCCCTGAAGAGGCCAGGGAAAAGCGTGACCCTAAAGGCTGAGAATGGGACAGAGAAGAACCTGCAGCAAATCCAGTGTTCAGAGACTGACAGCCAGCACTGGCCCCTGCACTGGCACTGGAGTGGCACAGCAGGAACAGCAGTGCTGTCCACAGTGGGTTGACCTCTGGTCCTCCCAACCAATCCTTCATGGTGTGACTGTTGCCTACTTCTGTGAGGAAGCGCAGCACGGGAGCAGCCAGCTCCGGTGCCAGAGGTGGCCGACTGTGTGATGAGTGATAGTGGTGATGGTGGTGTCGTCTCTCAGCCTGACCGGCGGGCAGAGGGAGGTCTGCGCTGGCCAGAAGGCCGACACAGAACTGAGCCAGACTGCGAACCAAGAGCGAGGGCAGGCCTGAGTCCAGTAGCTGTTCTATTGCTCCTGGTGACTGGGAGGCAGCTGCCAGTGTGGTTAGCTGGGACTCCGACAGATTAATGTGGGGTCTCGCGTGCTTGGAGTCGTCGGTAAGGCCCGCTGCATTGGTGTTAGCATCATGCTGCTTTTTGCCATCATCGGTCATGGCAAGACGACGTTGCTGAGCCTGAGAGTGAGTGGCGCTGGGCGTTGAGACAATCCCCATCCAGGACATTAGCAAGGAGAAATAGCTGGGGTGGATGTGACACATGGAACACAGCAAGCTGTCCACAGCCTTCTTAAGCACAATGTTACACGGCAGCGACATGGACCAGTTATACAGCAACCTGAAATGAAGAGCAAGGAATGAAAATCTGCTAATAAGAATACATTTTTTAATCACTTCATTAGTGGACCCCACTATATACATGTACAATTTATTTTAAGACAGTGACTGACTCAAAGAGCTCTTTGTTGAGTAATGTAGGGAGATCGTAGTCGACCGGCAGCTCATAGCTGTGCCACAGGATGGCTGCCACACAGTGGAGGTGGGAGGGTGATGGCATGAGGAGGCCGTATTCCCTTGATGAACTGGAGGAAGAGCCAGCAGCAGGCCCAGTGTATCCCATCGGACCGCTCATCTTATGGGCTGCCACTCGGGAAGAGTCGTGGACCCACTGTAGAAGAGCCTGGATCCTGAAGGGTTAGAATTCAGAGATGTGACAAATAAGTCCTCACAAGGTTTTAAAAATAAAAAAAGTCCCTGATCTCTCAGTGAGGACCACCTTGGGGCAGAATTTATATGCAACAAACACGATGAGATGACAGTAAAATATGACAAGGAGAGTGTAAGGACACTTTTTACTATCAGCTTATGAGTCTGTCTAGAATATCACCTTGAGGGGAGACGGTTTCTCATCAGTTGATGTGCTCTGGGGGAAGCTAAAGGGGGAGTCTGAATCAAGGTAAAGACTGAGGAGTACCTGTCTTTGGTCCCTGCGTCCTGTGTGGTGCCCAGCTGGTACAGAATGTCAATGGTGGAATCTGAGGAGAGGCCATTAAGTCGCCCAAACAGCAGAGGACTGTTCAAATCTTTAAAGAAACACATTGATTTTTTTTTTTTTTAAATGCTAGCTGCCATAATACAATACTAAGAACAATGGTTACAGCATAACAATGTTGTATACAACAAAATCTCAGCACTTTGTCAAGTACAATCACCAGAATTAGTCTGAGCCTGATAAACATAAATTATTTATTTAGAAACTTTTATTTATTTATTTATTTTAACTGTGCCAAAAATGTAATCAAATCATTTTTATTTATACAGCATGTTTAAAGACTAAGTCCCCTTATGCAATAAACATTATTGGACAGGCATTATCAGATGAATAAAAATATAGGAAACATGAAACAGATAAGAAAATAAGAGTATATTTCCATCCATACGTACTGCAAGCAGTGGCTATAAGAACAGAGCATTACCTGGGTCATCAAAATTAGAAGAAACACTACCCGGTAGAGCAAAACAACTAAAATATGACCCTGTTCATCTTTCAAATTACCTAATTTAAGATCCTCTCACAGTAATAAATGCTGCTATTTTAAGGCTTTTGATGCTTTTTAAGGACATATAATCAAATCTCAGCAGTGACGCAGCTCTGAGTGACTCACTGGCAGGGTCGGTGCCAGAGGCAGCACAGTTTCTCAGCAGAATGTCGATGAGTTTGAGTCCGATGCGAGTGGACTGCAGGCCGATCTTAACCAGCACGGCCTCGATGTTGGGTGAGTGCATGCCACAGTAAGGTGACATGAGCAGCGCGGCACAGGTCTGCAGCAGGTTAGCAGTGGGTGCTGCAGCACTGGCCATCATGGCTTCCAGGTCGCTGACGTGGGTCAGGCAGTGGTGGAGAAGACGCAGCCAACCGATGCTGTACAAAGAAAAGAAAAGTTCACACCAACAGCCAAATACACACACACCGCATTCTAGATCCATCATGATTACCTGGTTTTGGAGACCTGGTCCTCAGAAGGGAGAAAGGGGTTATTGACGGTTGCAGAGGAGGTGTTACCAAACGCCGTCAGACCCAAGAGTTTGATCTGAGAGAGGCCCAGGTTGCTGGCATCACGAGGCCGGTGTAGCCTCAGACAAACAGCTGAAGCAACCTCTGCCTTCACCAGCTGGATTTTAATGTACGTCAAGCCACTAGTGATAACCGGCGTGGACAGTGGCAACATGTTGACCCCATCAGCACTGATCTCCACTGAGACCGAGGAGGGGCAGGCTGTTTGGGTGGAGGAAGGGGACACAGACACACAAAGGAACAACTGAGTTTTTTATACAAGTGGGACGGAAACGTTTTCATCAACTGCAGAAGTGATGGAAATTCACTTGTGAGGCGACTGCTACTAGGCAGCGCAATTAATTGTATTTTAATCTCCAACATGATTGGCTTCCCACAATTAAATGAACATGATTGAGCAATGATGAAAACGAATGCTTGACTAACAGAATGCAAAGCAAAATTGCAAATCAAATGCTGCCTAGATCAGCGTCTGACCACATGACTGCACGTGTGAATTACAGCTGTTCCCTGGACCAGTAACACTGTGTTAACAGCTACACAATGAAATTCAAATGTCTGGAACAGCACAAGGTGAAGAGCTTGTTCCTCAAAGCAATCATCATCCGTTGGTTGGAAGCACTTCAAATTTCACAATACTACTCAAGTGATGTTACCAAGAAGTGATGTGCAAATGGTGATGACTTGGGTCTGCAAAGCAAAGCAACACAACTCACTCAAGCCCCTAAAAACACACCACAAACTGCAGTCTAATTAATGCATCAAGACCAAGAAATACAGTGTTGTTAACATTAACTGTCCACCATCAGTTTAGATGTCTATAAAAGTAAGCCTGTACATGCTTCTGCATATCCATCCAGCTCACAATCATTCACATCCATCCTGAAGGTACAAAGAACGGAGTGAAAGAGGTTGGATCTGGATTCTAGGAGATGTGCTAAGGTCAGGGGAACAAACACATCATTGTTTTAATGAACAGGAACGTTAAAGCACTGCCTTGTTGACTCAAGTTTTGGCACAGTATATATAATTTTTCCACTAGAAAAAATGCACTGGATTTAGGTGACTGAGGAAGGCCAATTTTATTTTGATGGAAAAGATTTGTCTATCAACGAAGGGTAGTCAATTTGGGCATAATCATGGAGCCCTAACTGCTACTTACTGGCAAGAGAAGCTAGGTGTGGCTGTATGTGGAGCTCCTTCAGGAGCACAGCAGCTGGAAGATGGATGGTGAGATCACACCAGGCCTCCTCCGGCAGGAAGATGTAGGACCAGGCTGCTGAGCGGGCCCGGCGGTGGGGTGGGGTGGCCTGGAGGAGGACCTCTGCAGGCTGTGCTGTTGGGCTGCTGGATGTGATCGTGCCTGGAAAGGAACAAACAGATCACCGCAGATAAGAGAAGAGTCGGAATACGGTGGCAAATTTTGTTCCAAGTATTGGCCCGTGTGATGTAATGGAGGGATTCAAAAACAGCTGAAAGCACCTAAAGGAGCAAAATTGTGGAGTCCCTCAGCGTTGTCCGGCTCCGATGTCATCACTCTGGCTTTGAGGTTTCCATCTGCTGCCTTTCCTGGACCTGAATCTAAGAATTTCATGATAGTGGACACCATGCTGCGTGCAGTGTTTACGATGGCTCTGGTGCTGGTCACCATGTTGTTGCAGATCAACTGGACACCTCCTGGTTAGAGACAACAAAATTATTGTTTATTTTATTTTTCTACGATGGTCGTACAACTCTGTTAACAATCTACTGATCAAGATGTGGATAATGTGCTAACAAAAACTCAACTTTTGCTTGTTTGTTTACAAGTCAACAGCAAACCTTTACAATCCATTCGAATGCATAGCTTGGGGCTGTCTGACATCAAGGCTGTAACTATGAGTAAGGCCTTGGTACTCCTACAGCTTTCCACACGTCCACTGATGCATATGAGGATTAGACGACCAAAGAAATATACCAATTTTAAATCTCACTATTACTGCAGATATTACACACCAGCTGACCAATCAGAAGAGGGAATGGTTCAATATTTTCTCACTTTTTCTTTGTTCACTATTTTACTGTCTGCATTTACAGTAATAAGTAGTGTATACACCCACCCATGTCATGGAAGGCCTTAAGAGCCTCGCTGGTGTCCAACACTCGAAGTATGAACCACAGAAGGGGCTCTGACAGCTGACAGGTGGAAAGAGACCCCTAAAGAATGTGTAAAGGGGAAGGAAAAAAATCAGCACTGCTCTGTATTTGTTTATATCGTAAAGCTCAGACCCCAGCAGAAGGACGCTCACCTGTCTGCCCATATAACCACAAGCCATGTAAGTAAGGATGGGCTGTAGCATGACCTGGACGGAAGTGGCCCTCTTGCTCAGGGTGGTGAGGATGGTGAAGAGGCCATCACCCACTGAGATTGCATCCAGACCACCATGGAAGTTCTCGTGTTTAGTCAGGTGGAGACCGCTGGCTCCTGCAGAACACAGAGGGAGAACCGTCAGCTCACAGCTGCAGGCAATGATCTTCCACAGGTATTAAATATGTTTTTCTCTGGCTTGTTAAAGGAACAATTCACCCGCAAGTGAAATTCTGTTACACATTCTTCTTCTTACAGAAGACAAATTCAAAGGCAATAATCTGCTAGTGCTAGATGAATACTGCGGTATAAATGCCATTACTAAGTTACTTACACTACATTTCATTATTCATCACATACCAAACAAATGTATTTTGTATCCAGGGGGCTGCTGCTTCACAAGCACTGCTTAACTTCCTGAAGACCTATATTTGAAGAATTAACTTGATCTTCTTGAGGGCAGATCTTAACACCACCAGTGCAATTTTTAGCTCACTGCAGTTGAATTTGGAGTTGCTTGTGACTGGGTGATTTAAGCCCAGTCTGTGCTGTCATTTTAGCCCAATTTTTGCTCTCCACCATTTTCTGAGAAAATATGAGACACTCTGCCTGTTAAAATTTTTTTTCACTATATTCAAACTACCTTTGTGTACCATTTGGTGCTGGTGGTGTCTATGTTTTCCCTCCCAAAGCAAGGTTTATGAGAATGGTAAATGGAACAACCTCAAAGTTGCAGACCTTAAAACCTAAACAATGTAGTGAAAGATGCTGAGATGACAATCCCTGTTAAACAGATCATTCTTTGTGGATTGGTCTTACCTATGATCATGGCCATGGCGCTGCTGTTGCACTGGCCCAGTGCAGACAAGATCTGACTCATTATCTGCTGATTGGCCAACACCAGATCGGCCACACCTGCAGGAGGGCCCTGACTGGATGCCGATCCACCAGCTACGCTTTCTTTGCTGCCACAGACCTTCTCCTCATCAGACACACTGCTATCAGCTGCTCCACTGCCTGCTGGCGGCAGCCGTCCACTGAACTCTCTGTCTCCAGACAGAGGCAGTTGCACCAACACGTTGACAAGCTTGAGAAGATCAAACATCAGCTGGTCACGCGTGGTCTCTCCACAGACTGCCTTTGCGTCTCCCGGGCGGATGATGTTGGCAAACAGACCCCCAAAACAAGCCCGGGCTCCCACTGAGCTGTCTGAGCCACTGCGAGAAACCACTTTGTCCGAGCAGGTGATGTAGTGGTGAACCAAGAATGTGATGGACTCAATGACTGAAGTGATAGTGGCCACTGACACCACCTCAAAATTTTGCTCTAAAGTGAACTCAAGCAGCTTCACCTGGGCATCCAGTGGACCCTGGCCTGACTGGAATGGACCCCTGAGAGGTCCAGAACCATAGGTTAGAACAACTCATATCATTACTCCTTATAGTTGCTGTCAAAATTATTGATTATACCTGCAATGTGTACACAACTATAAGCAGAATTCCCAAGAAGCAAAAGTGTACCTCTCAGTAGACAAGATGTGCATGAGTTTGAGCAGGAACTCGCTGAACATCTGAGGGCATGTAGACGACAGGTGAACCTGCAAGCGGCTCAGGAACTCGTGCATGGCCTGGGTGGCAGTGGGTCCCACCTGAGAGCTGTGTTGGCTTGTCCCATTGGTGCTGCTGCCAGACAGGAAGCGCACCAAGACATGGATCAGGTTGGGATCAGACACCATCTGTTGAGCTGTGCTTTCCTGAGAGTTCATCCCATTGTTGGAGACTAGAAATTCAGAAGTTTCATATGAATGGACTTCAAAGACAAGCAATGCTGTGTATCGACTACAGAATTATGCCAATGAACATAGTACTGAGGTATGGGCATGTACAGAGAAAACATTCAGATAATTTACCTTTCACATTGTGTTTGGACCACTTACAGACAAGTTTGCAGTTTTGTAGTTTAGATAGCTGCCTTTAGCCTCAGGCTTTCAGTTATATACGTGACTGAAAAAGCAAATCAGTTTGTCCTTTTTGCTCAAAGCTTTTTAGAATTTTAAAAATGGGGCATTTTACTCATCGACTAACTTTGATGGTAAATTTAGGATCACTTACAGCCAAATTGAAATGGTGAATTCCAAAAATCACTGAATTCCTATGTATGTTATGTGGAATTACAAAATCATTAAAACAAGAAATAAAACAAGACTCATCACCAATATGGATATCCTTCCGCAATAAATGAAAATATAAAATAAATGTGGAAGTCAGGATTCATAACAGAAAACACTTCAGCAGATATCCTGTTACCTTTATCTGAATACTTTAAGTCACCCCTGGGTTAGTACAGAGAGAAAACGTATTCCAGCAAAAATGTGTTTTCAATATTACAAAAAAAAAAAAAAGATTCAATCTTTCAACATTTCTACAAATACTTTTTGGTAACCACATCCTACAACAGAAAAAAATTCCATGGAAAACTGCACTCTTGTACAAGGGTATATACTACATGCCTTTCTGTTTATATAATCTATAACAATAAGCCAGACATAATGCATACTTACAAGGTATTTACATCATATACTCATGTGTGTACAGGACCATGACTACATAATGCACCCATACTACATAATCTGCTGATATATATATACCATCACTATAATCATGAGTCAACCATATACAGAATTAAATGCAACCACGCTCTTTACAATCTAGCAATAGTGTTGAGCAGTAGGTATGGCTTTAATATTGCTCAATGATGCGTCCCAATCTGTACTATGTACTATGGCCATGAGTCATCCCTGAATGCTCAGCCAATCAGAAGTTGGTATCGCTGGCAGGTAGATAAATAAAAAGTGTACAAAGCAAGTGAACCAAATATCCAAAGGTAAAACACATATTATGGGACATGTATACATGCCGTGCAGACCAGCCACTAATGCAGTAATGACCAACTAGCTTTAGCACCAATTTCACCTACAGGAAAGCCTTCAAAAAGGGCCCATGAGGTTGCCATTCCCCTGGTGGAACGCACCCCCACATCCTCAAAGAGAGACAGCTTCCATAATCCAGTCGGAGAGTATCACTTTTCTACTCTACTTTGAGTGCTCAAAGTGCTTCATACAACATGCCTCACTGATTCATTAACACAAGCACTTCTTTCTGTGCTTGAGTGCTTTTTATCTAGCATTCACAAACATTCACATGGATACAATAACAACTTTCTGATTCTGTGTGTTAGAATGAACAACTGCATTTAAAAGCTGTCTGAGCGTTAGTATCTCTAACTAGTATTTTCACAGGTATTTGGTCAAGACTCGAAGGTCAAGAATGGATGTGCTCCCCCAATTTTTGGAACCACAAAACAGTAGCTGTACCAACCTCTGTCCATCCACAAGTTTGAATAAGCATTATCTGGGGGATAGTTTTATCAGATTCATCAGTTAGGTGACTAACTTCTACCAACAAAAACTGATATATTCGCACTAACTTTGAGACATCCGTATTTGGTGATTCACAGAACATTTTAATCATTTAATTCCTGATGCACTTCAACATTACTGTTCATGAACAAATAACAGTTTCGGGTTCTTTATAACCATCTAGCTTGTTCCTTACATTGTAGTTAGCTGCTCCCTCTCTGCCCTTGCTCTTCTCCTTCCTCTCACTCTCAGGTGTGTTGGGATAATGGATAGGTTAAAGAGCCCCCTATCTAAAGCAAGTGTCGGTACCAAACAAGGTAGCTCTCTAGCATCCTCAGTTTCCCGCTTCTTTGTAGGGATTTTATTTTTGTTTGGGATGGAGGCTCTGATGGTCAGTCTTGTCTCAGTTTGATTGATTCATTCACTATTTAAGGGAACTTAGGGAAGTTCTGGATCCTATGGTCTATTGTGTTGCTGGTCCAAATTTCTCTGAGCTTTTTTTTCCCCTTTTGGCCAGGGCATTGAACCTTTAGTTTACGTATATTTATTTAAATAAAGATCTTTTGCTGGCAAACTGAATCTTTATTGTGCTTATATGTTGCAATCACAGAGTACTGAGTCTGGTACACTTAAAGAAACCAGTGAAGAATTGAGTACTGACCGCAAGCTGGCATATTAGTCATCAAGGTCAGAGAGTGCAGAACCAGACACCAAGTTCTCAGGGAAGTGTTGGGGTACCACGCAAGCACGGTTAGGAAACTGCTGATGGAAGCTGAATGCAGACAAAAAATAGAACAATATAAAACACTGTAACAGAGTATGTAAGCGGCTTACAGCTCCACATTAGAGACGAGGAGTAGTCCTAACCTTGGTTGAGTGGGATGGTGGGCACTCGGCTGGCATTGAACAGAAAGATGTCAGACCCGCTCTCTTCACTGCCACCAGAACAAGTGTTGAGACTGAGTGTTAACCACAGCTGCAGCAGGGATTCCAGCTGAGAGCAGGAAAAATGAGATTCAGTTCAGCAACCTGACCATATGAATCTAAACATCTTAAACTGTCACTGCAGTTAGCAGCTGTGCTGACCTGTACATGGTGGACCTGCAGCATGGAGAAGAGCTTGTTAAAGCAGGCACTCAGTATAGGGACTGATGAGGGCTGGACTATCAGGCTGCTTCCTGGGGGAGAGCCTCCGCTATGGAGAGCTCGGAGCAGAGAGTCATCAGTGCCATTGGAAGACTGGCTCACTGGAACCACAACAGAAAGTCTATCAGCCTAAGTCCAGCACCGAATCACTGGACAGAATACCTGTGGTCTGGCTTCCACCAAACTTCCCTGCTTAGTTTACCTGTGGATGAACTGGAAGTGAGCGCCTGTAGGATGGAGTCAGCTTGTAGAGTTGCCATCATTTTGAGCATCAGCTCAGCTTGCTGCTCCAGGCCCACTTCTAGTCGGGCATCTAGTGCTGTGAAACACAAAGGCAGAAAAAATGTTGGATGGAAGGAATGCTGAACATGTACTGGGGTCCATACTGGAGAGAAAAAACTTGGAGGTAAAAGTCAGAATCTGCTCACCCTGCGACACGGACACTGACAGACCCTGAGACCCCGGCTTTTCAGCAGCAACTGGAGGTTTGGACACTGGGATACTAACTCCCCCGATGTATGGGTTGTACCCATATGTGCCATAGTCAGCACCCCAGTAGTCATACCAGGTGCTGCTTATAGGCTAAGGATGAATATGAGAAAGAGGGGATGATAAATGTCAGGGCAAAAACTGTCTGCTGTCAGAGTTTGCTGTTAAATCCTTTTTAGCTGCCCACAGTAAACACAACCTTAATCAAAAGTAGCCAAAACAAAGAAGGATTACCTTGCTCACATTATTTACAACACATTGACTCTCGTTTAGAGAACTCCGCTAACACTCAGCTAACAAAGCTCATTACTCTTCACAGATTGTTGTATCTGACAGCAACATTAGTTCACACCTCATTGTTGAGTTTAAACAAGAGAAAAAGAAATGTTTTTGTCCCAACAAACACTGAAGAACTATTTACTCAAACTTCTGTAAGCACACAACCATTTTAAAACTTGAGCAAAATCATGTGTACATTCTTACATCAACAAATTGATTAATTGCTCTTATACGCTATTTGAGATGCAGCTAAACAGCTGACAAGTAATGAGAGTCGTTCCAACAGAGACATGACAGAAAGAATGAAAGAAGAATAGCATCTCATTATCCACATACCTTAAACACTTTGGCAGCAAGTGGATCTTTTTCCAAATCAATATCTAAAGGATCAATATCAACATCCATCAGGTCTTGTAGCAAGTCAAAGTCTATGTCTTTATCTTTTTCCAAAGATGACAGAGGTGGAGCACCTTCGGGTAATGAAAACAGCTTTAATATTGCAAGCACACTAGAAAAACATACAAGCAAGAGAATCTCTTTCGCTGGGAATTTTAACACCAATCCAGCAAATACTTTATCACACATATAAGTTCAGGAGCTAATCAGTGAACTTTTTTTTTTTGGCTTTATTAGATAGCATAGTAAGGAAATGGTCAGGAAAGCAGAGAAAAACAGTGCAAGTTGCTGCACATGGTCACCTGCTTACCCCGTGAGCTAAACATGTGCCGGGAAAATTGAAAATGCACTGAAATTACGCAAAAATTGAAAAGTGGAAACATGCCTGAACTCCCCACTCCATTTCAGAACAACATCAAATAATAAAAACATACTGTGGGAGGGAGACAAACATGCAGCTATGAAAGAAAGCGGAAACATTACCAAGATAGTGTTATTGAAAAAAACAAAAGTCAGAGTGTGTGTGTGTGTGTGTGTGTGTGTGTGTGTGTGTGTGTGTGTGTGTAGAATGGAGAGGGCTACCCACGCACTTTGGAATACTGAGGAGGTCCCGGTAGTACCTGCGATAATATCAGGCACGAGGGCCTCATCAATGCTCTCTACCAGGGGGATGGGTGCTGGCTGGGACAGGGAGTCCTCCGAATCTGTCCCCACTGAGGAGGATGATGCCCCGGCTTCCTCACCCACCACCACCTCATCCATGACATCTAGAGAGCCTGGAGACAGCAGCTCACCTGAGAAGAATACATGTGTGAGTACACCAGACAGGCACAGACTTTAACAACCTTCAAATATCTGCATACCCATTTGATGGCAGTTCATGTAGCAGCTGTGAACAATGTGTTAACGTGCTGAGACGCAGATTATGAAAACATATTTCCACATCAGAACATCTGAATACAAAACAAAGCAGGTTGTTCTAGTAAAACTCATTCACTCTGCAGAGAGCACACCAACCTAAAAGTCCCTCTTCTCTGTCATCTAGAATCTCTCAAGCATTACTCTAACAGAAGAGATCATTGGGCGCCCCAAATAATTAAGTTAGAACTTAATATGATTATTTTAATAACTGATTTATCTAACAGTTTTTTCCTGAAATTAATAAGGTAGTAAACCATTAGACATATTTATCATTGACCATACTAAGAGGAAAAATTAGTGCTGGTGTTAAAATAAATCTGTCTATCAAAGGCATTTCATGGACTGAAAACAGCAAACTCGCCATCTACCCATTTTACATCATTCAGAACACTGCAGAGCCAGCAATGAGACCGAGTCCACCGACGCTGCTTTAAATTAGGATAAGAAATCATTTATAAGGTGGGGCAAAAAAAACCCTGTTTCTGGGAGAAGTCTGGGAAACCATGCTTATTTTTAAATACATACTGATTCATCATCCAGCCTCTACTGAACGTTGCTAGCTCTAAAGCCAGACTGAAACTCAACAACAACGAGCTGATCGGCCCACCCACCAAACACACTCGATGTTTATCAGGTCCAAACAGATGGACTGAAAACACACTAATCACACCTGCCAGGATGTCCTGTAGCATACACGTGAGGGAATACTGTGCCCACGCGCCTCCCCATGAGATGTCCCCCGGTTGAAGTCTGTTCCCACAAGCAAGAGTAGAAGGCGTTCCAACTGCTGCTCAGACACCACCTCACAAAGGTGGATTGTGGGCCTTGTGGCGTTGGCTATCCTAGCCAGAACCTGAAGGGATAACAAATGTATTTTTAGTTTTATGTAGACTCCCAAATTCATGGAGCCCACAGTCCTAGTGTTAGATAAATACTTTGCAAACAAAGAGCAGCAGATCAGCATGGCAGGTGAAGTCCATGGAGAGAAGGAAGAGGGCCAGCTTCTGCACCACAGAGATACAGCGTTCATGCGATAAAGTGAAGGGCAGGGGTTCTACTTCTGGGGCTTCTTTAGCTGTCGTGGACTCTGTATCGAACGTGGAGCGGGGCCATTCAGCCGTCCGCCGCAGACGGATGAGGTCTTTAAAGTGCTGAAAGAGGAAGAATTATAAGAGTTGTGGTAGATTAATGTAAGTCATTACAGAAGATGCACAAAATTCAAGGAACACAACATCATAATGCTTCACAGCCTGCTGAGAAAGATTGACCCAAAGTTTCTGAGCGTGTGGTGAGCTGCTCACCTTGGATGTGGCTTGTTTGAGCTTGGCTTGTTCCACTAGCAGTTTGTAGGAGGAGCCTTTGTTGCTCTGGATCTTCTCTTTCTCGATCTGCTCCACCAGAGCTTTCTGTTTTGCCTTCAATAGATTTAACTGCTACAATGAAAAGCGCACAATAAGTTTGAGCACTGTAAAAGTATTCACTCCGTTGTTGGAAGGTTTCTAATACAGGGAACAGTGCCAAATTTGGTTTTGAAAGATGCACATTTAAAATTAAACTCTAGATAACCACTTAAAAATGAAGAAAAACGAACGTGAAGGCGTGCCGCTTTTGGAATGCGACACATTTACCTGCTTGTGATGGACAAGCTGCTTGCGAATTTTGCGCGAGTAAAGACGATCCAGGCTGCTGCTGCCTTTGGCTGACCTGCTGGAGTTCTGAGACTGGAGGTTGTTATTGATGAAACTCCACTGAATACCTGCACGACAAAAATATATAGCACACTACTGAGCATAACAAAAGTATGAATGACCCAGTGTTGCTTCAATTTAACTAAATTTCAAATGATTTGGTTGAGTTTAAACACAACCCAAAAGTGGTAAACAAACACCGTCAGCATACAGTACAGTCTGCATCACTAAATCTGCCTTTAATGAGCTAGCACGGGTTGTTTAATCTCCACCTTGCTGAAGCATGAGCATCAAAGATTTATGTATTCATAAGACTTTTCAACAAAGTACAACCATTAAGTCAGAGGATGCATCTTATTAGCCTACTGTGTTTACTCACAAAGACAGAGAAAATACAGTTAAAAAACAACAACAACAAAAAAAAACAGCAAATTGTCCTGGCTTTTGTTTTTTTTAACCTTCAATCATTCAGATATCTGTCCACCTTTGTTCAAGAATTAAAGTAGTAATCATTCACTGCTGCATGTGAATGATTCTCACCATAATTCAGTGCTCTCTTGCTGTTGTAGACTCCTGCCTACTGATTGCTTAGGATGGGTGAAAATAGTATTATGCTGAATTGTTGTGGAGCTCTGCTAACCAGCACAGGTGAGCACTGTCTTATACTGTTATATGTGAAATAACTTGTTTTTTTGAAAGCACCTCATAGGGCCGATTTTCAGCAACACTATTAACATTATTATGTTATGTTTGTAAGGTTATATCATTCTCAGAGCTGTCCAGGTACTGACAGCATCAAACGCAGCATAAAGTGCCGTTTATGTTCTGCTTCAGTGTCGCAGGGGAACTGAAGTGTGTGGTTCTTCTACCTGTTACAGGTCTCTCCCGCTCTTTCCCTCCGAGGTGCTTCTTTCCACCTGAGGCCTCATCTTCGATACTTGCTACATAGTCCAATAGTCTGGAGACCAACATCACTACCCAGCTGATCATGGGAATGTCCAAAACACCTGGAATACACAAAGAACAGTTTTATTTCAAACACGCTCTTGTGTGTTTGTATTCACACAGACTTGAACTCCATCTGTAACTTCTGCTTATTTGATCAAGTTAATGTATCATGTGCTACGAGTGTGGTATTCTTGGTTGCTTTACCTTCAGTCCTGCGCTGAGCGGCAGCTTGTGGCTGCTGGAGTGGAGACAGCAGGCTGTCCAAAAGATTCAGGAGGCCTTCCAACACACCGCTGTTACTAAGGGATCTTTGGCCAATGCAGGACAGGAGCATGAATACCCTGACATGAATACAGATTGAGCATACTGTAGTTAGTATCCAAAGTATTTACAACAGCAGACCTGAAAGTCAAGTGAGATGTTTCTAGGAGAACAAGCAAAAAGACATGCTATGGGTTACAGAATTTGTGCTGCTGCAGCTCCCATATACACAAGTACACAAATGAAAGTGTTCAAAACACTGACCGAGCGCTTTACTGTCCTGCAGTGAAATACTTTTGCAGTTTTTGGACTTTTCACTTTGCAGCAAACTGTTTAATTATGCTGAGTTAAGGCAGTGCTGGAAGCCAAACATCTGTGATGCAAGCTGTCATGACAACAGACATGAAAATAGACACACAAAGCCATCCATCCACTTCTGCTTATCCTGTTCAGGGTCGCGGGGGGGCTGGAGCCTATCCCAGCTGACATAGGGTGAGAGGCAGGGTACACAGGCCAACACAGAGAGACAGACAACACACTCACATTCACTCCTATGGGTAATTTAGAGTAGCCAATTAACCTAACCCCAGTAACTGCATGTCTTTGGACTGTGGGAGGAAACTGGAGTACCCGGAGGAAACCCACACAAGCACGGGGAGAACATGCAAACTCCACACAGAGAGAGGGAGAGGCCCGGGCCAAGGTGGAATCGAACCCAGGCCTCCCAGATGGTATTCTAACTGTGAGGCAGCAGTATGGTATGCATGGCATGGTGTTTGGCATATTCCATGTTCTTCAGAGCTTGTGCTCTGAGGGTCATGGTTTGTGTCCGCATGGGCATGAAAGCATTAAAAAGATTGCTAAATTTATAAATGATTTGATGTGAAGTTGTTACTAGTCCCAGTCATCCGCTGTGACTTCCCAGTGGATACTGTTAAGTCTTTCCACTTCCTGGGAATCATCTCCCAGGATCCAGAGTAGGAGCTAAAACACCAGCAAGTTTCAATCTATATTGAATCTCAACAAATAAGCAACCTCCAGGGATTTAAAAAAATTTAGCAAACATGAAGCCAAAAAGTGGAGGCAGGAAGGAAAGGAAACTGGAAAAGGTGGAAGCACGCTGCTTGGGTCTGGAAAGAGGCCTAATACAAGCCTAAAATCCCTCAACTCCATGGCCTGGACAACTTCTACTGTGAAGAGTCAATGACAATGCAATTCTGCTCCTCCATCAGTGAATCCATCCTCACCTCCTTCATCACCATGTGGTAGGCTGCTGTCACTACTAAGGACAAAGACTTCGCCATGTCATCAGTTCTACTGGGAACATGAATGGCAGCAATCTGCTGACCTATACGCCTCCAGGACCCTCTGGCAGGAGGCTGCAATCCATCAGGACTACATGGTAAATGGACTGGTTCTTATATATAGCAATATTCAACTCTACACGAGCACTAAAAGCGCTTTATACCGCAAGTCTCTTTCACTCATTCACAAACAGTTTCTACATCTAAGTGCTTTCACACACAATCACACTGTGATGAATGCACCAGGAGCAACTCGGGGTTCAGTCTGTTCAGGACACTTGAGCATGCAGACAGGAGAAGGGACCTTCTTATTACTGGATGGCCTGCTCTACCCTCCTGAGCCACAGCCACCCCAGTGACTAACACCTCACCACACTGTTACACCAAGGTAAATTCCTCATTTGTGTTAAATATTTTTAAAATGTCTATCTTAACAGCATTAGCCATTGTTGTACCAGCTGCATGTTTACAGCCTACTACAACAATGACTTTGGCTTCTATGGAAGGACTCCCCCTTCTTAAAAACTGCATGGTGTGTGAAATCTTTAAAAAAAAAAAATTTTTTTTAAATCACCTATTATAAATCAGCACTTTGCTGGAAACCAATGCACAATGTTACAATTACCCGTGAGACTGAACAACAATTTCAGTTTAAAATGCTTCCTTGGAGCAAGTTTCACAACTTAGAAACAGAAACTGTGCACCACAGGACTCGTGGCCTCAGAGTGATACCACTTCATCTGCCTTTAGTCAGTGTTACCCGTATATATTATATAACATATATGGAATGAAGATGGGAATTACCATATGACCTTTTCAGCCAATCACCTGTCAAACTGGTGTATATCAGTAACATGACCTCCTATGCTCTGACAAAGGCCACAGAGATGAAAGGTTAGCATGTTGGTTTACACAACACAACTCTGTTCTAGCACCCAGAACCTTATATGTGGGAAAACTGCATTGTGTAGTATTATAACTATTACCTCAATTTTTTCACTAGTTATTACATCCAAATGTGTTCATGTCAAACTAAATACAAAATGTGGTGACTATACAGCATTTGATAGCTGTTTACCTATCCTGAGGGAAGATGAGCAGCTGCTCAGAGTTGTAGAGCTCCTGCAGCACATTAGAGAGGAACTGGCCCCACCAGCGCTCGCCTCCACAAAGCTGCACCAGCAGAAGGCCAGCATGAAGACGGATCTTGGGCGTACCACTGATACAAAGGTGTTTGAAGAGCTCCTCACAGGCCTTGGCGTGGAAGGTACTCTGGAGCACCGAGGGCACTGAGTGGCCTGAAAATACCCATAAACATGAATGAATTGTGTGTAACAACAATGTTTCAATCCACACACTACTAACAAAGTCATCTCTGAAATATAACACTTCATTGTCCAGCAGAATGAGCTGTGTTCAGCTCACCATTATTGGAGTGCAGCAGGCTCAGCAGTGTGTCCAGCAGGTAGCGGATGATGGTCCTCAGCTGCTCTGTGGAGGAGCTATGAACCAGCTCCTGCGCTTCTGCACCCCCAGTTGTTGGGAGTGACTTGCGGCTGGCACCCAGTGATACGCGCAGCCTTTGAACCGCATGGTGAGCCAGGTTGAGCTGCAGCTGCAGCTGGATGCAGTCCTGGTAGGCTGAGAAAACACGCTGGTCCTCCTCCACAACTTTATCTGGTTTTCGTAAGAAGTACTGGGCATTATTGGCACTGTTGAGAGGTGGCAGGTCAATGTTCTGCAGAAGGGTCTCCAGCCGATGGCAAGCTAGATTGTACCTGGTGAAGAAGAAAACAGGAAAATTCACAACAATGGCACAAAATTTAAATCAAACCTTTCTGCAGATTAAATTACTACATTGTTTAAGTTTAGCATTTTCTTTTGCTAAACTCAAAACTGCAATAATAGCCTAAAAAAAGAAAATAAAGTTTTGAGCTCGTAATCAAAGACTTCCACACTCTAGTCTCACCTGCACTGGATGTCCTCCTGCAAAGCCACCATCATGGTCAGGTGCTGATCTACATCTGGCTGACTGGCAGCCTCGCTCTCTCCCCGAAGAGGATCGTGCATGAGCTTCAGTTCACTCTCCCAAGGCAGGATGTAAGTGTGGCCATAGTAGAAGCCCAGTGGAATCTTAGCACGAGCATTGGTGCTGCCATAGCGCCCAATCACAGTGATCTGCGATTAGGAGGCAGCCCGAATTAGCAGAGAAGCATTAGATTCAGAGTAGATGTTAAAAGCACAAAAATCATATCAGCCAACTGATAACTCCCTCCCAAAAAAGAGAAACAGACCTTCATGAACCTGCAGACAGGTGGTGGCAGCAGGTCGTGCAGAATGAGGGAGTGAGTGCTAATGTCTGTAGCCACCACCAGCCTTCGGCCATCCACCTCCTCACCCAGAGTCCATATGTCTATGGACAGAGAAGCCAGGTCGCCACAGGTGGGGATCAGAGCATCCGTCAACAGAACAGGACGACCGAAGTCTAGCGTAACAAAACGGCGAGCTCCTGAGAGGAAAAGACATGTCACACTCATGAGGAAGTTCAGTTTGTTTTCCACAAATGTTCAAGTTATGGCATATCTTCTTTACTCCAGTTTCAGAATGTTCAAGTCTAAAAATATTGACCTTTTTAAAACACTAGTTCGGTGGTAAATATGGAATGGTACTACATGACATACCAGAGTGCATCCGCTCGATGATGATGGACTGATGTGGAGGAGGCTGCAGGAAGTGAGATGCCTGGGAAATGGCCAAAGCCAGACCACTGCCCATGGGGCTCTGGGGCAAAAAGAAAGGTATTTCTCATTGAAGTGCTAAGTAATCTATCAAGTTGGATACAGATCTAGGTCTATCTAAAATCATTTGTTAAAAGTGATATATGCAGCAATATCTATACAAGTATCCCACTGACTCAGGGATAGATGGCTACAAACCAAGCATGGAGCATTGTTACTAACTGGTTTGGCTTTCTGTGTGTTCTTGTGTGCAGCCAGGTTGACAGGCCCAGGGTCCATCATGGAACCAGGAAACAGGTGAGCCAGCTCAGCACTGAAGGCCGCAGAAACCACCTCGTTGGGCGGCGTGAGAGGAGGGGTCATGAAGAGGGGCGTGGTTTTAGGTGTCGGTGGGATGACGTCAGATGGGTGAATGAAAAAGCCCGGAGCAGAAGAAGGATTTGAAGGCACAGAGTTGTGTATGGGTCCCACGCCTGAGGCGGCAGCAGCTGCCGCTGAGGTGGTCTGATGCAGTTTGGCCTCCAGCTTGGCCTTCTGTTTCCAGCACAGAGAGATTATTACAAGCACAAGATAAAAACAATAGACTTATATTAGAGCAGCATGATAAGCTCCAGAGAAATCTACAACTGGACACAGGGGTAGCTTTCCAAATTTCCTGGCACTGTGGCTAGGCTTCCTTACACTGTATCAAAGACTTGCTACAATATCAGCATTTTGCACTGCAGGAAATTTACAACAATCTTCTTTCTTATACTTTATGAACCTCAGACTTTCTCTAACATTCACCATGTAATTAAAAACTTCTGTTAACTCGTTTTATGAGCGGTTTTCTGGTTCTCATAAATTTATAGTGAATTCAGAGGGCTGGCTCAGCCCACTGTTAAACCATATTTTATATTTCATCACTTCTATACACTGACTACATGGTGATTATTTACTTGTTTTTTAACCATTTCATCTTTTCCCTGCGTTTGTGGTCTATCTGCAAGTCTGGCTTAAAAACGTGAAAAAACGCTTATAATGAGAACCTCTGACAGAGAACCAGTAGGTTCTGTGGAGGTCCAGCTGCTAAAACAGGCTAGATAACTGAGCTGGTCCTTCACCTGCTGCTGCAGCTTCAACAGCTGCTGCTGCTTCTCCTGCAGGACCTGCAGCTGCTGCTCTGCTGAGACCATGGCGTGAGACAATGACTGGAGAGCCACCTGAGCTGCAGAACTCAGAGCTGTAGAAGCTTCTCCAACCGTTCCCGTCGACAGACCACCTACTGCTGGGGTCACACCAAACGTACTCACTGGAAACAAAGAGCACATGCTCAGGGAAAGACAGTCCACACAGTGAAACCTCAGCCAAACCCGAGTTAACATTAAAGGGTTACCAGTGAACATGCTGGCGTCATCTCGCTCCACCCGCGTACCATCACTGGTGGAGATACAAGTAAAGTGCAAAGGCTCCACCTCCAGGAGTCCTGTTAACGCTGTGAAGCTGCCCTCGGCTGCTGCGCAGCTGCTCACTTTTCCATTCCCTGCAAAAGACACAACATCCAAAACAAACTGAAAAAAAAAACCAAAAAAAGATTCAGCAGAACATCTGAGCTGCTGCTCTAAAGCTTAAAATATCATGTTCTATGTAGTTCTACCACCCAGACACAGAACAGGACGCCCAAACCAACCCACCCCAGCTACTCTGTATTGGATGCATTATCACCCCTGCAAAGGCTGTGCACCAAACTGACTAGGAAAGCAAAAACATGCCTGATAAATGTTCATTCAAAAGGAATTTGAATCAAAGTAGCCTGCCTGTTTCATTTGGATCCATATTTGAACGTATCATCTAGCATTTGACTGAACCAATAAAGGTATTAAGGGTATGGGGAGTTGTATAATAATGGTACACTGAAATCTTTTGAAGATATTGTACAGCAGTACCTAGATCTCAGTTTTTCAGACACATTTGCTGTTGGGCCTCTTTGGAGCCATTACATCAGCTCCAAATGAAACAGAATGTTTGGATAGAGTTTTACTGAAGGCTCACGAGGCTTCAATGTATTACTCTGTGTTGATTCAGCATGTAGGTAACAGAGTCTCATTGGCCCTTAAGAGGCCATGGGAAGAAGATCTCAACCTGACATTAGACGATGAAGAGTAGGATGACATAATTAAGATTATTTAAACAATGTCACACGATGACACGTCTTATTTGACTTAAGATTATGTGCTGGTTTATTCTGACTCCCTTCAGACTCCTTAGACCTGGACTGAGGGCTACTCCAAACTGTTGGAGATCTAACTTCCAAGAAGGTCATTCTATGGTCATGTGATAAGGTGCAGGAATTTGAGGAAAGCATTTATAAAACTGCATGTGAGATTTTAGATCCCAGCACCACTTGGCTCAAGCTTGTTTTCAGGGGCAGGTCAATCTGGACGGATGGTGATAAGCACATTAGAAGCTGGATTAAAGCTATGACAGCAAGACAGATTCTTCTACTGGACTGAAGGGGAGACGGAGTGCCCTCAGGCCAAAAGTGCACTTTTGAGATTGCAGCTTTTGAAAAAAGAACTTTTATAAGACCCTTGCAAGGTCGGAGATATAAACTACTCAAAAAAATAAAATAAAACAAAATAAAGGAACATTTTTGAATCAGAGTATATTATCAAGTCAATTAAACATCTGGGATATTGATCTGGTCAGTTAAGTAGCAGATGAGGTTGTTCATCAGTTTCAGCTGCTTCTTTGTGTTAATGAAATTAAGAACAGGTGCACTGGAGGGGCAACAATGAGACAACCTCTGAAAAGGAATGGTTTTACAGGACGACATTTATCCCTCCTCATCTTTTCTGTTTTTTACTAGTTCTGCATTTGGCTAGGGTCAGTGTCACTGCTGGTAGCATGAGGCCATACCTGGACCCTACAGAGGTCACATAGGTGGTCCAAGAACTCCAGGATGGCACATCAATACGTGCCATTGCCACTGGTGGCTACACATGCTGCTGAAGGGCCAGGATCACTTTTGAGTTCTTGTGAGGAAGCTGTAGCCCAGACCATACTAAACACCATGGCCTCATTAACTAGGGCATTGTATGTCAACAGGTCAACGCTCCTTTCCAGTTGGTGTAAACATCAACATGTGGCCTTTGAGCAATGGCTGTGTTTTTCAAGTATTTGGCAAATGTTACTGGAGCACAGGCTCTCGGTCTCAACTATCAAAGTGCTGTGGCAGAGAATCATACTGCTGGGTCTCAAACTCTGGTTGGTTGTTTTCATGGAACCTACAGACTGTTTTGGAAGCTTTATCTTTCCTGTCCTTTGAACCCCTTGAGTGGGGTGACTGGAGGTGGTGTCTCCTCGCTGTTGCGTCTGCAGAGCATGTGAGTGAACTTAATGTCTGATGGGTCTGGCGTTACCTTGTGGCTCAGCCCCTCTTTACTGCCCAAAAGGCTGTCTGCCTTTCATGTTCATCAGCCTGTTAATTTGTCAGCTATTGCCACACAGAGGAACTGCATTCTTATGTCTAACAGGTTTGTTGATACCATTTAAGCAGCATATAGAAGTCTGGACCTTTAAGTTACCCCTGTGAAATGTTATTCCACCACAAGTGTCTCCACTTCATGGACTGCCATGAGAGGTGTACCACTATGTGACATCTGTGCTGCTCAGGTTTCCTCCTCTTCCTCTGCCTACTTCTGTAGAACTAATGTGGCTGCCCCTCATCCTGTGGCAACACTGGTTTTGTCAGGTCAGTAACTTTCTGAAACCTCGGTTCCCTGTGTATGCGCTCTGCGCTGGTGTGTACACAGACCTCTCTCAGTCTCCCACCTCTTAAGGGTGTCTGTGTTCAGCAGCTTTCTTTTTTGTGCCACACAAGCTCGCAAGCTTTCAGGTGCAGTGGAGGTGCGATGGTATTTAGTTTGACGTGCGTGGATGGGTAGGCCCACACAGACCACATATTCAACTGGGAGGGCTGAATTAGAAGTTGCAAAGGGCTGGATTTGGCCTACCAGCATCAAGTTTGGCATCAGACATACACGGCCCCTAGTTTAAAATTATTAATTACATAGTAGAGATTGTGACTCTGCTGACTGAATATTTTGCACCCTTTTTTGCCCAGAGAGATGTCATTTGTTTCTCAGCCATCAAAACATTTTTCACATTCCAAAGCCTGGCTGTGATAAAGGAAAACAGTGCTTCAAATGTTTTCACAGAAAGAAATGGCTATAAAGTTTTAGTGCTCATACCTGAGAGGATGTCGGAGAGGTCGATCTCATCTGACTGCACTCCGATGCTGCTGTTGAAGGCATTCTTACAGGAGGAACCACTGACTTCCAGGTCAAAGAGCACCGGGTCAAACGGAGAGCTGTACAGACCGTACCTGGAAGGAAGAAATAAACGTCCAAGAAAGAAGGACAAAATGAGGTGATGATGAGAAAAACACAATTTATCCCATATTTTGGGAAATTCTTCAAATGCAAATGAGAATATATTGAGCCATGTAAATGGAGTTTTATCAGCGCCAGTTACTACTTCTACTTACCATTAGCAGGAATAACTGCATAGAACAAAGTAGTATTTGCTGTTCTTAAACCTGGATTATACTGTCATCTGTGAGTGTGCTAGGACGCACTCAGGGCTGAGTGACAAAATTTCATCAGACAGTGAGCACAAGAGTCCTTGTGGATGTCCATGTGTGCCTGTTTTTTTTGACCGTATAGACTAGTCCGGACTGGTTTATATAACAATGCACCAACTACACATGTGCCTTGGGCAGCAGACTTCAAAGAAGTCTTAACAGGAATGACTATTCAGCCATCGAGTCTCAAGTCATATGTACCTTTGTCTGTAACAGAGTATAACCCAGGCTTTAGACCAGGGGTATTCAACTCCAGGTCTCGAGGGCCGGTGTCCTGCAGGTTTTAGATGTGTCTCTGCTTCAACACACCTGAGTCAAATATAGAAGTCATGAGCAGGACTCTGGAGAACTTGACTGCATACTGAGGAGGTAATTCAGCCATTTGATTCAGGTGTGTTGGATCAGGGACACATCTAAAACCTGCAGGACACCGGCCCTCGAGGCCTGGAGTTGAATACCCCTGCTTTAGACTAAAGAGCTGCACACATACCTGGTCTGCAGCAGTGCCTCCAGTGGTGTGAGGCGGTCCTGGAGCTGTCGCGAGATGGCGGTGAGCAGGGAGGCACAAGCAGTGCTACAGCCTGCCAGGTCCTCCTCCTTCACGTAATTAAGCAACACAAAATACCAGAACACTGAGCCTGGGAAGAAAAGAAAGAGAAAAAGGAAGAACATGAAGTCTGGACAATCACTAAAGCAAGACAAGGGAGAGTGCTGGATGTTGCTCAGTCACTCACCGCCAGTTGCTGCTGCAGGCAAGTAAGGCATGTTGTCCAGCAGAGCCTTCAGAAGGCTCACGCCAAAACCCTGCTGACTTGGTTCTCCTTTCCCATTACTGTAGCAAAAAAGAAAACTACATATTAGATATTTTCTTCAATTAAACCTAAAAAACCACAAGAGACCAAAAGAGAACACCTTTTCCACTACAGGAACCTAATGACCTTTAAGGTAAACTACAACTTCTCTTTCCATTGAACTCCTCGTACAGCATGCATTACCTTCTCTTTATGCCATATGTGAGAAATAAACTCTCTTGTCTTTTCACAGACAACAACAACAAACCTAAAATGCACTGGTCTGGTCTGCCTAAAACAGCACCTCAGATTATGACTTTCCTCACTGGATCACTTCAGTGAACAAGGACCTTAACTTATGCATGTTAAGTTGTATACTTCCTGCAGAGGATAAGAATTATCAGCATCTTTGGATCATAGAGGTTTCTTACCTGATACAAAGTGCAAGAAAGCGAGCACATTTGTGTGCTATACTCCGACCGGCCTCAAAGAAACACACCCGCACAATATCCGTAAGTCTAGTCCTGGTTTTCACCAGCAGGCTTTCCTTTCCTTCTTTCAGGCTAAAAACAGGACACAGAAAGCAATACTCAAAATAGTAAAATGTCAAAGCGAAGGTCATATATGATCTAGAGGTCTTGGGTAATAATGTCTTAGATTCGTGTTCTCCAGGTTGAGTTCTACCTGCACGGTCCATTGGAGAAGACCCCAGCCAGCCAGCATAAGATATCTAGGATGAGGCTCTGGGCATGCTCAGTGGCAGGGCCGCCCTCTGTTCGCCGACACAGTGCATCTAGCAGCTTCTCGTGGAAGTCCGAGAACTGCAGCATTGCACAGCGTTGGACCCTGAAAACCATCGAACAGCAGAAAATTAACTTGTGTACAGAAAACTAAAACCATCCAAGCAAAATTGCCTTTGATAAAAATGTTGTTAAGCCCACTTCTTTATATGTAAACTTGTTGGTTGAGCGTTAAATGTTTAACATGACTGTGGTGTCAGCAGCACCTCAGCAGCCATCTGACCTTTCTTTGGCAATTGACGTCTTCTTGAACCTTCTGATTGTGACTGAAACTTCCTGCAGCAGGTCGCACCCTCGCAAGTTTTCAACTTTCTTTGATGGAGCTGAGGTCTCTGTCTTCCCTGCAGAGACCTTCTCCTATACACAAAAATTCACAGGTAGCAAATACATGAATGTGGCTGTTTTTTGGTAGTTCCAAAGTCAACGGTGTGGTTGCTTCAGTCTGTAGGTTTTAGAAAATCTTCAACTTTGGACTGGTCAAGAAAATATCGTCCCTTTATTAAAGAACTAAAGTGATCTGCTTTCAATGCAGGCAAACTAAGAAACGGCCTGGGTTGACAAAACATATTGACTATTGTGATAAAGTTTGACAGTTAAACAAGACAGTGACTGAAGTTACTCTGCTTGACTTAGGGGTGGATTGGACTTTGTCAACAGTGCAATGAACCTCACCTTTAGCAATCTTAGAAACAGTGATTCTGTACCTTAGAGGCCTGAGCCCTTTGCAGGAGGGTGGACAGTGAGTGGGCTTTGCTGCCCTGGGGCTTAGAACTGGGCATTCTCACTACAGGGCGGGGGCTCTCCTCCATGCTCTTGTCACTCACTGCTTTGATGTGAACCAAGAAAGAGCGGTACTTTCCTCCTGCCATGCCTGCAGCAAAAAGGGACAAATAACACAACCGAGAAACAATTACACACAACTACGACTCTTTATATCAGGCTGTGATTTCACAGAGCTTTGATCAAACAGTGAGTAATACATTGTTTATGTCCTCACTATGAATTCTGCTGTGAAGGGCTTCCAAAGTAAAAAAATAATATAGACTGAGCACAGAAAGTAAGAAAATGTGTGTTTTGTCGATTATTTCTTTGTTGTAACAAACTTACATGGAGCCACATTTGTAAGGAAAATGTATTTGTGGGTTGAGCAGCAGAGTTGAGTATGTGGGTTGAGTCCATGAAAAACTTGCCAAATGTTCTCTGCCCAAGAGCTTATTCTGCTACTGACTCTTGTTTGGTGGGGTTTATCAGATTGGATGATTAAAGTCTGAAGAAACAAGACATATTGGCAATTTAACTGTTTATTCATTTAACAAACAGGGGCATCAGCAGCATGTGGAAGAACCACACACAGCCACAGCAGCCTGGCACCTCTTCCTCATGCTGGTCATCAGCTTGGTCCCACACTGCTGTGGGATGGCATCCCATTCTTTAACCAGCATTTGTTGCAAGTCAGCCAGTTTTATTGTGTTGGTCACTCTGGCGCACACACAGCATACCAATGGGGCTGATTCAATGAGGCTGAGGTCAGGACTGCAGGCAAGCCATTCCATCCTCCCCACTCCCAAATTCTGGAGGTAGTCTCTGATAAACCCCACTATGTGGGGGTAAATGTGTTGACATCTTGGAGAATAAAGTTCAGTCCCAGACTGTGGAGAAATGGGGTTGCCACTGGCTGCAGAATCTCATCTCAATATCTCTCCGCACTGAGATTGCCTCCAATGATGACAAGCCGTAGCAGAAGCTCAAAACAAGAGTCAATAGCAGAATCAGCCGTTTGGCACTGGCAAAGTGGATTTGGCACGTTTTTTCATGGGTGTGACCCACATACTCAACTCTGCTGCTCAACCCACAAAACTTACTGCAAGGAAGCATTGTTACAACAAAGAAATAATCGACCAAACACAAATTTCCTTCATTTTTGTTCCAAGTTTAGATGCAGCAGTGATTTGGCTGATCAAGTTACTGTTCTAGGTAGGTTATACTTATATTTGATTTTTAACTATTGAGTCACACTGTAATTTAATTCTTTAAGTTTTGGATGGCCGGAAACATAAATCTTAATTCTAAACCATCTTCAGTGCATAATCTTAGTCTGAGCGCCAAATCTAGGTCTCATGCTATAAATCGGGCCACAATCTTAGTATATGTGACATTTATTACCTTTAACTAGCTTGGGGCTAGTGAGGCTGAGCATACCAGCATGGCCAGAGAGGTCTAGCCCACTGGCCAGCCACACTGGACCACATAGGATGTCCTCCTTGTGGTCCTCTAGGAATGGACATAACATGGAGCCTGCAAGAAACCACAATTTTATGTTTACAGCCAGTAATTAACAGTTACAAAAATAAAGAAAAGATTCCTAAAGTGAGTGATTATCTGCAATGAAATGTTCTGAGAGAGTGATTATTTGCAGAGCAAACAAGTGTTTATAGATTGAAACTGCTTAAAATGTTGTACCTGATGTTTCCTCTATGTCCATGAACTGGATGTCCTCTGTGAAATCTTGCATGACAGGCTGGCCATTTCTCTCCCCATTTGCATGGAGGACATTGGAAAGAGGGAATGAGATCTGTCTGTCCACGGCTGTTTCTGTTGAAGAGATGAAAAGGAACATGCAGATCTGTATAGTCAATTCTACTGGATTAGAACAAAATACATAAAGATGGAGGGAGAGATGATGAGAGCACCTCCCAACAATAAAAGCTGGCCTAGTCTGAAACACTGCTGATTAAAAGCTGTCATAAATGGTTTTAAAACAGTGTGCTCACCGCTGACTTTGCCCAGCCCTGGTGCTTTGTTTTTCAGCAGAGTGACCTGGATCTGAGGAATGTTGACGATGTTGGCATTCAGGACAAACTTAAAGTCGACATGGCCCACCATGCAGGCCTTGGGCAGCACCAGTTCAAACACATGTTCATCCCAGCTAGAGCTGCAGACAAAACACAGGTCTCCATTATTAAAGGAACACTTTGTATCACTTTATCACCCATTTTGAATCTTAAGAGTTTCAAGCTACACACCAAATACTCCCCAAATGACAGGTGTTCCCTACTGTCAAAGTGAACAGAAAAAATGTATGTACTCCCACTGACACTACCCACTCTACAGTTGTCCCAAGACTTGTACAAAAAAAAAAAAAATCAAAGAAAAACTACCTGAAATATATGTATGTTTATTTGGATCAGATTCAGTTTACTTGCATCGTAGATGATGGGTTTGCCACACTAGAGTGTTTGATTCTAGCTTAGATTCAAATAGATCCAAACCTGAAAGAAAATACTTCCTGATACCCAGGTCACACATTGCTTTAGAAAAGAAATTAAAGGTAGCATAATTAGTCTGATTTACTGAATAGATTTACCAATGTAATATAAAACATGAAGCGCTGGGGGACATATTAATGTGACTGGAACATGTGAGAAAACCAGAGCAAGAATCAAGACTAACAACTGCTTTTGCGCTTTGGCCTTAACTCACTTACATGAGAAGCAGATTTTTAAATAGATTTAAAATGTTGGTTAGAAACTAGGGATGTGCTAATGTTCTATGTTGTTCAGTGTTTTCTATGCTGTGTGACAGCAGCAGAGCACCAGTTGCTAGAGGGAGAGCTAAGCTAAGAGTGAAGGATCGGAGGTTTGGAGGCATTTCACACTAACAGCTTCCCTCTGAATGTTTGCACAAGTTTTTGACTTTACCACAAATTCAAGTTGACATTATTTAAAAGCTCAGATTGATTTGATAGATTTAAACTTTATTAATCCCTTGGGAGAGTTACGTCAGGGAAATTAAGAGTTCCAGAACACCCATCCAAGAAGACAGGTGTCTGCGGTCATGCAGCTGTTTTGTACAGCGCTACCGTTCATCATCACTGCTTTCTCTGCCTGCTTCTCTTGCTCCCTCTCACTGTCATTACGTTCACATTACAGACTGCACTCAGCTCAATACCTTTGCTTCACCTCTGCTCCATTATGTATGTGTGAGGCGCACTCACTGACACAGAGCAGGGAAGGAAAAAACCAGTACAACCATAAGTGAGAACAAAGCGCAGTCTATACTAGTGCGAATGAAGTGAATAATGAAAAAAGAAGTTTTGATTCATCTTTGATGGCTGCAGGCAAAGTTTTAAACAAAGGGTGATCCATGGAGAAAAGTCTTTTCAAAACCCACAAGGAACTGCACCTGCTCCAAGTATCAAACCAGGAACCTTTGGCTTGTCAGGCAAATGTGTAAACCACTACACCATGGAGCCAGTAGCTTGGACATATCAATACAGTTACTTAAAAGCACTACCTGTCACTCTGCAGTTTCCAAGTACGAGTGTGCTGGGCTGCATCTCCATGGTGCTGCTGATGAAGGTGCTGCGGGTGGCGTCGCTGCTGTTGCTCCTGCTGCACCTCCACCCAGCACGGCGGAACTGTGGCTGAGAAGCGGGGGGTCAAAGTCTCAAAGCGTGTCAGCTCCACCAGGGACATCAGAATCTCTGTGTTCAGTGGCTGGTCCACCAGTAGGTCCACTCCTACACAAAGGCCAGTTGGGGTACACTAGTAAACATCAACTCACATATCAAAACTGATGCAGTAAGTTACTGACTCAGTGTCTAGTGACAGGTCTACCTGTGATACCAGGGCTAGAAGGATTGGAGGAGGGCTTGGCCCCCTCAAGCAGCAGTTCAGCCCCTTTAGAAAGGGGGCCATCAATAAACATGTCTCCATCATCTACATCTTCACACACGCCTCCAATTTGAAGGAAATGAAGTTCTCCACCTTCAGAAGAGAGCAGAAACAAAACTGACATTAGCAAAAGACAATTTAAGAAAAGAATTGATTAACAGCAAGATTTCCAGGCATCAGTGTAGCTCACTGGTTGAGCAGTCTTATGGCTGAAATGCAGCGGCCGAGTTCGAGTCCAACCTGCAGCCCTTTGCTGCGTGCCTTCCCCTGCTCTCTCTTTCCTGTCTACTCTTTACTGCTGAACTGTCAAATAAAGGCAAAACACCTAAAATTAAATCTTTAGAAGGAAAAAAATGGATTATTTTTAGTTTTTCAGAAGTGTTAATCCTAATTTAGGAGATTATTGGACTGGTAGTTGTAATAAAGAAATCTTGCTTTAGTAAACAGTAAATATGGACACCTGGTAATTTGACAGATCAATTGTTCACCCACCAAAATTCGAGGAAAACTGGCCTGCATGATCTTGGAAATTATGTTAAATATTATGAAACGTTTCAACATCAAAGTGGAAACAATAAACCTGGTCTCATTTTTGATTTTTGTTTAAATAACCCATATAATGGCCACATATGGTAAGTCTGATATAAAGCTGTCCCCCCCCCAGAGTTGGTACTTCAAAGCACCAGTCCAACTCCCTCCATTCAGATTCTTCAAGGTGAGCATCTGTTTATCCCCATGTCAACATCCACTGAGCTCAGTGATAACTAATGGGAGGAGAGCTGGAGTGATCCCGCCAAACCTTGTGGGTAACCACTGTGTTCTAGGCCCAATGTGGTGGAAAGCCAGTAACTCTGATTACATTAACCCAACCACCACTACCGTATAAATGCACTCTGAGGTGCTTCTAACATTGCATCTCACACACCAGTGCATCTATATATGCCAATGTTCTGGTATGACTATCCAAAACTTTGTGTCCTTTATTAGCTGCCCTCCAAGAAAGGAAGTAAAGATCTGGTTCATGCAATACTGAGGGATGAGAGGGTGTCTCCATCTGCCGCCTCCTAATCATTGCAGACACCTTTTGTTGTAAAGGTTCTGGCTCAGGTGCCAGTAAAGACACAGCTGCATTTATAAACCTGGAAGAACATTAAAGTGGAGCTACTGTGCTTTTCTTAGTTTGATACTGCTCCAGTGGTGGTGGATGATCACATTAAAAATATGCAAGTTTCAAATAATAAGTACAGTGAATGTACAAGTAATTCCTGTGAGCTAAACATCCTGAGAGACACATCTCTGGTTGTGAGCACAGAACGCATCAGCTGTTCAACTCTTCTATTTGCAGGGGGGCAGCCAATCCGAAGAAAGCTGCCTTAAAGGGTACACAGCTTGTTTCAGCAAGAGGGCCTGAAGAGACAGAACTGAGGGGCACCAAGGACAAATATGAAATGCATAAGGATCTTTATGAATTTTGAATAACAAAAAGCTACTATGCCAGAGGCCAAAATATTTTTTTTGGCACTGGAAATGCACATGAGCACCCTTTTAAAAAAGTTAGATGCAAACTCAGTGACAAAGAAGCAACATATTATTCCCAAAATCTACTTCTAGATATATCTAAAGATAAGACTGCAACAGTGATACCATGGTAAACTTGGATATAGTCCTAAATCTAGCCAATTGCCTGTCTCCAAACTATGTGAACTGTGTGAACTATGGAGCACATTACAAGCTGAACTTCACAACAACAACAAAAATCAACCTAGAGCTGTAGCTATTTCTCTAAAGTCTGTTTCTTCTTTGTGTTTTTATAAAAATGAAAACTGTATGTGAATGCCCAACTATGGACAAGAGTATTAATTTTTTTTTAAAAAAAGAACAAGTTTTCTGCTTTGGATTGACATTACAAACACATAAATTAAATGTCAACAAATTAATTTAAATACTATGGATTGAATACTGTGCAAAAGTCTTGACCAACCCCTCATTTCTTTATATTTTGCTTTTAAGGAGCCAGTCATTGGCTGCGTTTTCAGGTCCTTGTACCTGACCATTTCAGAGAAACTAACCAACAATTCATTCAAGCATAAACAAACCCCACCTCCAGGAGACATTTTAGCAAACAGGGGGGGGGGGTATCACCTCACCTCCCAGAGAAATAAAGAAAGCTGCCAGGGCCTCACTGCCAACAGAGTGTCTCCACACCATGAATTTGCTGCCCACTGACGGGCAATAGAATAGGGGTTCTGCTGATGCACGCCGACTGGTGGTACCATTTCCACTGAAGGCAAAGAGATCTACTTCTGCCTCACTGAATAGATCCCATGTGCGGCCTACCACCACAGGGTGCAACATCCATTACATCACCAGTGATCCACCCCTAGAAAGAAGGTCCAGCCTCAGGTTCAGATGGCCTGGAGCACGGGTGGCTCTTAGAGACAGAAAAATCAACACTGCACCATAACAGTGGAGAGTGAGACAGCCTTAACGGGGGACGAGAGCCACGCACCCCCAGTTGTTGATGCTGTAGGCCACTGTTGTATTGTCTGTTCTGAGAAAGGCCTCAGGTCTTTGTGGAGGCCTATGTGCATAACATAGAACAACGTGGCAGCACGGACAGATGCAGCAGCTCGTGGCTCTCCATTTCAGTGCTCCTCTTTTTGTTTTTTGTCAGTTTGTTACTTTTTCCAATCTCATTCTGCATTCTGAATAATTATAAAAACATTTTATTCTATTCTAAACAGAAATCCCCTCTGAACTCTACCATTTACACTTTCTTTGCACTTCTTCCATTCCCAGGGAACTCTGCTGTCGCTGCCTTCCCTATTCCAGCTCGCTTGTCAACCAATCAGCATTCAACTGACGTATACATCATCCACTTCCACCGACGTGCAGCTGGGATTTTCAATGATTGCACGGGAGCACATTTGCAGTGGCCGAGAAACCCTCTCCGTTTGCTGTCCAAACAGGACATATTTGTGGGACCATAAAATATGCTTGACCTGCAGCACTGTAGGTGAAGCGTTACTGCCCCCAGCTTATGATTTATGAGACGGGAGCATGAATACTCAGTTTGTTTGAGACACCTTTATTGTGCACAACAATGACATACAGTGGGAACACCTGATATGGTCACCAGAACATCTAAGGCCTGATTCAGACTTCTGTGGTGAACCTTTGTAGAGCCTACGACATAAAGGTAAGTGACCCACTTCGTTGCCGGCATTTGTGCTTGTGCGAGGTGCATTATGTATTAATTACTGTGTGGTTGTGTCCTGGTGTTTTACATGCTGTGCCAGCCACAGAAATAAATAAAAGGCTTAAAAGAGACTTTTTTCCCTCCTGGTCAGTTTTTTGGGGGCAAACTTTTTTGTCCCTCTAGTTTTTCCACTTCTTTGTACATTCCCTCACATCCATTCCAATAGTTTCAGCAATCTCTCTCTAGGAATTTACTGACATTTGGCAGTCCTTATATTGATACTATGATTATTATTCTTTATACTGGGATAGTGATATTCTCTCACTGACTTCTTCCTCCTGGGTGTCAGGTCCCTCTGGGGGCCCAAAGGTGGATCTTTGCTCCAAGCTGACTGGCATGAAACTTGATCCAGGGGCTACATTCTTGCTGGTGGCAAACCCACAGCAGCAGAGGGCGCCACTCTCTTGGCAGTTTGGAAAAGTACTGCAGGAGTCTGCAAGCTTGAGTTTTGTATCAGGTTTGGGGATGATGTCACATAGAGCCTCTGTCTGCTCCTTCCTCAGCTCAAATTATACCTGAATGGCTCAGAGATTGCCTTAAAAACCCATCAGCAGACACTGGTTTGTCCAAGTAGAGAGGGCCAGCCACCCCTCTGCTCAGGGAAAGTGCTGCACAGCGGGAAGCACGGAGAATGTAAGCCATGCTGACTCTGACCTCATTAAGGAGAGGTGCCAGTGAGCTGTCTGGAGAAATCAGTGACCCAAGCTCTGCCAGGCACATTACCTACATCTGGAGCATAGTGACAGAACACATGGCATGGGCAGTGACCGCCGGAGCCCAACAAATCTTGTCAAGCTGCAAGAATTTGCAGATAGTGGACAGAAGAGCTGAGGAACTGCCTACACTGTGGTTGTGGGACGAGGCCAGATAAGCCTCCGGGGATGGCTCCATAGAGGTGGGTTGATTTGGTCAACCTCCTCCACGTTATCAAGATCCTGTCCATACCCAGGCACAGTGATGCGGGAAGATGGTGGTTTGCTCCATGAAGCGGTTAGCTTGAAGACACAATCTGGGAACATGGGCAGGCAATTTTGACCATTTTGGGGCTAGGGAGGAAGGAAAAACCTTCAAACCATGAAAATCTCTGAGCTGGTGGAGGAGCAGGCCACTCCACCTGTAGATTTTCTGCTGTACGGCATAACAGGAAAAAGAGAGAGACATCCCGTCTTGGCCGTCTAGAACAGCTAATGGCGGGGCACCAGATACTTCTCGCCTCTGGACTTGGAGAGAAGAGGGCTGTGCAGCAGCAGTGACTCCCAGCACTTCCTCCACAAACATCACCCGTCTTTCCAGGGTCAAGCGCTGGAACTGGCAAGAAAACAGAGCTTGCTTCCATTTGGAACTCATACCAAAAAAATACAAAGCAAAAAACACTGTACAGGAAAACTCAAAATCTGACATTTTTAGTTCAAACTGTCATTAATACTTTTGGAGGATATCAGCAGAGCGGTCCAACAGCGAGTGTGTACATTAGTCTGTAAATCACAGCAGACACTGTCATGGTTTGGGACTGCATTTCAGTCAGTGGTGTTGGCAATCTTGCCAAAACTGAAAGTACCATCAGATCTTGATCCACCGCGCAATACCATCTAGAAAGTGCCTAACTGACAACAGCTGAATTTTTCAGTACGCCAATGTGTAAAAGCATACCTGGGTAAAAAAATAAATAAAAAGGAACACTACCAGTGGTGGGCTGGCCTCCCCAGAGCCCGGGCCACAACATTACTGAAGTAGTAATGTTGGAATCATGGTGAGACACAAAGGAACAAAAAGGCAGCCACCATCCAAAGCATGGTGTTGAAATGTTGTTCAAGAAGCCTAGAGAACTATTCCTGAACACTACTTAAAGAAAGCTTGCCTAAGAAAATTCAGAAGAATAAAGGTGGTCATACCAAGTACTGACTTTCAAGCTCTTACAATAATTTTTAATTTCTGCTTTGTAAACTTTATTTCCATTTACCTTTGCACGTTTCAGTAAATCACTGCACCCATTTCCCTAGCAAAATATTTTTTTAAAAAGGGGGGGAGTGGCTTAAGACTTTTGCACAGTACTGTACATTGTCAGTTGTTTACAAAAGCCTCTTTTAACTTAAACGTTTGGATCGTTCATTGAACATAAGAATTTACACCGAAAAAGATGAATTTCAACATAAAGTTGTGCTTGCTGACTCATTAGCCCAGCATACGCATAAAGAGAAAAACAAATATTTTAATATTTCTAGTAAACAAATATATCAAATTTGACTTAAAAAAAAAAACAAACCCATTTTACTCCACAGTACCACTGTTGTCAGACAACTTTCAAACACTCATCTGTGAGCCACTTGATGACATCTTCAATCATTATTATGAACACAGTGTAGTTTGACTCAGTCACACACAAATTATCCTTCCACCCAAGAAATCTACATCATCACTATATTTCCTTCTTTTTCAATTACATTTTTACATAAATCACAGTCCAGTTGTTTCAGAAAATTCATCAGTCTTAAAAAAACAAAACAACCAAAAAAAAAGTGTCACAAAGACCCTGAAGTCCTGTGGACACTCATAGTTCCAGTAAGATGATAGAAACCCTGGAGCATGATAGGAACAGCAAGTAGCACAGTTGTTAAGATGATTGAATAAAGAAAAAAATCAGGAGGTATTTATTAGCAATAATCAGTTCAACACAAAAAGCTCACTGAATTTTTTCAGCAATTAAAATAATATCTGAGAATCAATGATTTTAACCCCTATTTTGGGGGGATCATGGCAGGCCCTATACAGAATCAAACAAAGTGAATCAATTTTTACGTAATATATTAACAGTCATGAGAAAGTTCAAACAGGGTCACAGAAAAAGATATAAAGTTTACGTGTAAGAAATATCTTTATAAAAACAGAACAAAACAACAACAGGATTGTAGGAAACCACTAACTTTTTGAACAAACATGCATTACTTTAAAAGCTCACCTATGATTTAAATGATACAGTAGATATAATTAAGTCTAAATGGAAAAATAAATGAATGTGCACACATGAGAAAAAAAAACATCTGATATAAGCCTGTTCGTTCCAGTAGTAGTAACACTGTCTGCAAGGAAATGTGCAGAAACAGAAAGAAGAAAAACTTACCTTTGGTGCAAGCACAAAGGCGGTCTGTCCCAGAGCAATAGGTAACTGAGACAAAGGGGTCCGTCTCCTCCACTGACCCCTCCTTTTTTGGTGGCTCCACCTTAGCCAGGACCTCCAGCGTAGACAGGTCTAGTATCATAATAAACCCAGCTCGTGTGGTGACCACCAGGTGGCCCAGGCCTGTCACCTCTAGCCGCTTGGAGTCTTTGTGGATGGAGGCAGAGGTGGAGGGACTGGTGACAGTAGCACTGCTGCTGTTGGTAGCTGCTCCACATGCAGTCCCAGTTCCAGAGTCAGCAGAGTATGCCGGGCCAATTCCAAGCCCAGAAGTACTATTTTTTGGAGTTGTTGGGACAGCCTCGTCAGGAGCCTCTTCACTGTCATCCTCCCTGCTATCAAGCACATCAGGAGGAAGCAAGATAAGTGAGGTGATTGCATCCCGAGAGTCCCAGATCTGCTGTACCTTGATGGGTTCCTCGTCCAAGGTAACAATACGGGTGGAGTAGTTCAGCTTGTATAGTGCAAGATACCCCCTCCACTCCCACCACTTGGGGACCTCTGCTGCTGATGCTGGTCTCCCGGGGGAAGGATTAGAGGTGTCTGAGGTGGTGACCCCCCTGGGTGGTGGCCTTCCACCCCATTGGCCACTGGGTGTAAGGGGTCCCCTTTTCGTTGGCTGCAGAGCGCAGAGTGCAGGCGGTTGAGATTGTTGAGGGCTTCCACTTGGTTTGTAGCACTCAGAGACTCAGAGCCACATGGCTGCAGGGCAACCAGCAGATGCACACCATCCCAGCAGGGTGTGATCGAGTCCACGTAAAGATTCTCCTCTTCGAGCTGTTTGGGCAGCCTCAAGCACTGTACCAGCGCTCCAGGTCGAGGTGGGGTGGAGACTGTCGCTGCAGCCAATGTGCTCCATTTTTCCATATGACCATCCAAACCTGCCAGATTGGCAGCATCAGCAAACTGCTGAATATAAGTGATAGGAGGATCCTGAAGAAGAAGCTGCTCGTGCGTGTCGAACTCCATCTCGATGATTTGTGGCACAGTGAAGCCCTCCTCATGGAGCCCCTTGCTCATCAGGTTATTCATCTGAGCAAAGACCTGTCCTGAGGACTTGTCATCCACCTCTCTGATACTGTATAGCAACAGCACAGGTACAGTCCTGCGCACAGCCGGCAGAGAAGAGGGGCTAGCAGGCTGGGAACCTGCTAAATTAGAGAAGCCCTGCTGCTCCTGTGCTGCAGGCTGGGGACTGCAGGTCTCTATCTCCATATGACCCTGTTCCTGTAGAGGTGCAGGGTGGAAGGGCTCAGAACCCTGAGTCCTAAGTGGACCATCTGTGGTCCTTCGTGTTGTAGCTGTGGTTGTGGTTGAGGGTCGAGCCATGGGGATGCTAGATGCTGAGCGATAGCTAAGCAGGCCTCCGGCCAACAGGCAAGGAAAGGGAATGTTATGGTGGTCAGGTCCTTTGTCTTTTGTTTTGGCCTGGTTATGGACCTTGGTTGGGTTTAACGAGGGGTTGGCACCTAGCTCCTCTAGGTCCTTGACAGTGTCCTCCAACACACTGGCGACTACCTCCCACTGAAGCTTCTCAGGCTGTTGGAGCACACTCAGCGCTGTCACCCCTAGGCTCACATCCATGCTCTCCCACTGGGACGGCTGGCCTGAAAAAGAAGAAAGAAAAGGTCTGACGTTTGTCTTGTCCAAACTGTAATATGACACCAGTGATTCAAACACTACTATATAAAATAAGGCTGGGAGCATAACACAAGGAGAAGAAAAAGAAATACATCTAATGGTGATCATAATTTCAGAATATTTGAATAGTCATTACACTGTTTTAAACACTGAAACGTCTACAATTTGTTTTTGCCCTGTAAAATGTACAACTGGCAGGATGTCATGGACCACTACTGCTAAAAGGTGATGTATGCTGGCGATCATTAAATAACAAAAAATAGAAGAACACTTTAAATACCAAATTCTGGACTGATGTAAAGGCAAAGACAACCACAGCCATCAAAAATGTCTGAATTAAACTATATCCATGTCAAATGCAAACTCTGCCACGCAAAGCAGGTCTGCCACAACTATGCAGAGTTAAGTGAAAGTAGAGTGGGTTGGGTTACAGTAAATGTCCACCCCTATTAGTGTCTTTGAACCTTTACAAAAAGGACACCAGAAAAGACAAGTTCCAATTAAATTCAATTTTATTTATAAATCACAAGTCACCTCAAGGCGCTTTATATTGTAAGGTAAAGGACCCTACAACAATAGAGAGAAAACTCCCAACAATCAAACAACCCCCTATGAGCAAGCAGTTCGCGACAGCAGGAAGGAAAAACTCCCTTTTCACAGGAAGAAACCTCCAGCAGAACCAGGCTCAGGAGGGGCAGCAATCTGCCGCGAACGGTGGGGGTGAGGGGAAAAGAAGACAGCAGAGGAAGATAGGACAAAAGACACAGTGTGGAAGAAAGCCCAAGTGTAATGATAGCTAATGATTGAATCAAGAGCCTGTACCTGTTACTGACTCTGACCGGGAATGCTCATCACTGTCTGAATCCTCCAACTGGTCATCACTGGAAGAGAACAAGTAAAAAAAAAATCAGTACTAATATTAGAAAACTAAGAACCCCAAGTGTGTGCCTCTGACCGACACGCTAATAGACAGTTAAATCACTCATTATTTTACTTTTATTGTTTTTCGAACTTTGTCACCCCCTCAGTATTTGACATAATAACACATGCCAGAGCAATTAAAAGCTTCCTCTCAAATTCCATAGGACCATCCATCCCAGTCAGGAACATTCTGACTACTGGAAATATTCTGGTAAAGGTGAAGGAGCTGTCTCATTAGTTCTGGAGAAGTTGAGGCCTGCAGTCCACGTGTGCACAGAGATTTAGTGAACGCTTGAAGTTGATGGTGTAACAGTGAGCATTAGACCTGTAGCTGCACACAACACCGGCACAAATCACTATTAATCATGTGTTATCACAACTTTTTTAATAAAAAATTACCACACAATTTCTTTGGGTTTTTTGTAATTATATAAATCATAAAAGTTACTGAAGCAACAATATCTTAATAGCATAGGAGCAAACAACATTTCTAAACCTGAAAAACTATTGGCTCATAATCGTCTTGGTTTTTGGTATTTTATCCGCTGTAACAAACAAAATTCCCAAATAAGGGATCAAAGTATCACACAATCATTCATGACCAGTGATCATCTTACAGTGACGATGAGACAACTCAAAGCCTACGAAGCCTTAGAGTTGTCTCATCGTCACTGTAAGATGATCACTGGTCATCAATGATGATGAGATACTTTGAATTAATTAAAAGATGTGTGTTCTTTGTGTGTTTTACCTGTCTCCCTCTAGCTTGGGGAGGTCAGAGCAGGAGGACGACTCTTCTAACCAGGCCAGAGTTGGTCTCCGGGACTCGGCCAGAGCCTGCTGGCCCTGCTCACCACTGGACAGGATCAGCTGCCTCAGGATGGCCGGGTCATATGGGTTGATGTCAAACTTTAAGTGTACCTGTTCAACACACACATACACTTTTTAATCTGGGTCATTATTAACATTAATGTTACAGAGGGCTAGGCAATTTTGGGGTGTGGGACAAGTCCCCCCCCCCAATATCAGTCAGTATCAATGTATATCACAACATACACGTGTCAAGCTTAAAGGTTCCTTTTAAAGCATAACTGAAGATATAAGGTTAATTTTAATTAAAATATTTCTTTTCTGTCAGAAGTTGAACATGATAAATAAACTACAGAACATTGTACAACTGTAGGTATATAAAATCTTAATTGGGAAAAATACCACAAATAAATAGACAAAAAACTTCTGCATATATCCTCAGTACAAGTTCAAGAAACTTTCAAATGTAGACAAAGCACAACATAAACAAAACTGACATTTTCACCTCTAGTCCTCAACTGTGGTCTGGCTTATGCTCCAACACAAGCAATCACCTAATTTAAGAAGTGCAGCACTGTCTCGATGAAGTGGAGAGCGAGGCCCATATGTGGATCGGATGGGGGGGGGGTGCGAGCCTGCACCTCAGCCTTACATACGTCCGTCCACCCACCCAACCACCGAGCCACCCTGGCGCCCAAAGGTCAATTACTTTAATTGGCTGCTTAAATCCAACATTTCCGCCTGTGTTTCCTGGCATCAGGTCTTTTACAATAAGGACTGCTGCTGCATTCGTGACATCACTGTCTTTTTGTTTTTGTCCTAAGACCCAGGACAAACTGTCTGGGACTGTAAGGTCATGTGTTGCACGTGCATTGCATTGGTCAACTGTGCAAGAATGGCACTACTTCAGATGATTAAAAACAATTTGTGGTGTTGCCTCCCTTAATGGAAACATGCTATCAACAGTTCACAGTGTACGTTTCTCTGCTTCTTTGTCGGACTTTAAATAGCCAAAATCGCTCCACAGTACTGAATTCCTCAGACCCCTCTTTTCAACAATGTCCTTGTCATCTGAGCCTTGTCTTGTATCTAGCTCACACTCCTAACACACTGGTGTGTATGGCTGCAGTAGCCCAAACATTACCACATGTGCTGCTGCCGGCCACTGCCCCCACAACCTTAAACATTATTCCAACCACATGATTGATGATGCCTTTAATGTTGTCTGTCAAACATGGATGAAATGAGTTCCGTCAGCTTTATATTGACCATGTCTCATATTTCTACTGAAGAAAAGTTATTTCACAGTGATTATCTTTATCCTTTGATCACCCAACCCTAGTGTCATGCTCTCACGCATTCTCTGGTCGGTGCTCTGACCTTCATCATTTTGGAGACGTCCCAGATGCAAATTTTGCCCCTCTTGGTGGCAGCAGCCAGGAACTGCGGGCAGCTGCCAAAACCATAGCAGGCGATCTTGTCTGAACTGTCAGGGCTGTTGGGAAACTGGGCGGGTGTGGTCGCCAGTGTCACTGACAGCGGGACGTTCTGTGTGTGCTCTCCCTTCACAAATGGACAATTGGGAGAATGCCGCTCGTGTTCAGACCTGTGAGAATGTGAAAAGTTTGCCATCATAATTATGTTGCGAGTAAGATGCGTATAAAGACCAGGTTGTAGCTCCATGGCTACATAAATGTGTAATTAATGATCCACTCGCCAGGGTTCATCAGTTGGTTCCCAACAGACCAGACACACACTGCAGGTGAAACACATGGCTCTGTCATCCCCCGTGGAGGCAGGCTGCAGAAACACAGCGGGGGTGGGGGGTGGAGTGGGGGGTCAATTTCAATAAACATCTATTTTCTTTGCTGTCCAGCCTTTTTGTCATGAACGTAGAGTTTGTACAGCAGGTGTTTAAAAACATCAAAATGGTTACTGCTAATACCCACTTTAATATTTAGCAAGGCCACCTGAGCGTACAAAGCCCATTTATCAAACACCAGCCTCAAGTCTCTTTTCATCAATAATTTCTCCTGACTGGTAATACCACACAATGACCTACATGAAAATATTCCTCTTGAAATAAGTGTTGTTTTAATATAAATTTTATAATCCAAATGTCTCAATAAAATGGTTTTATTAGTAAAAAAAAAAATTATAGATGCTCTTTCGTGGAAAAGTCACAGTGTGAGGATTAGTGTTTTGGATGCACTTTGTTGGAGTCATGGGCTGAGCCCAACACTTTACCTCAAGACGCAAAATTTTGTGAGCAATCAGATCTCGTCTTACATTTGATGCCAGAGAAGAGAAAGTTTCTAGGAAGCCAGACTCCAGAGTTATTCTCTTTTGTGTAAATAATACACCCAATATCATTTTTTAATGTGGCACTATCAGCAAAAAGTTAAGACCCTAAAGATCATTTTGAGCTATATTTTATTAAAATCCGTTAACACCCGAGCACACACCCGTCTGGACATTGTGAAGTGGCCATGTCACGTAACAAAGAATAATATTCTGTCAAAAATAATCTGGTTTACTTGGTACAGTTGTTGAATATTTAACAATATAAGAGTGTTTACCATTATCAGGCGCAATTCTGTATTTTTTCTTTTTCACTGCTTTTTTGCACCATTAGCTCCAGTTTGTAAAAATAGTGTATGCAGTGAATTTTTAATGGATGTAGTCGCAATAGTTCCTAGTTCCCTCTTAATTTTATATTTCCACCTACTCACTATATTCTGTCACAACCAGAGTCTCTTCCCTCGATATACATGCATTTCTATTACTTTAAATCAGAGAACATTAACTTGAACTGATTTTGATGATCACTTTTTTGTCCATAACTTTGTAAACCCTTTACCGATTTAAAAAATTCCAAAAGCATCAGATTTGTCTTCAATTGCTCTATTTTATAACATAATTTTAAAAATAAATAAATAAATGCAACTTTGAGCTGTTTCTTTACCACTGACATTCATGTGCAAAGCTTTCATGGTTTTAGATCGTTGGTACAACATTAAAGCTAACGTGTCCATTGTTACACAGTTAGGTGAGAACATATTTGTTCCTTTAACGGAATAATCTTAAAATTACACCAACATCCTCCACTGTGCATGCAAATCCTTCTTTTGACTGCATGCAAATATTGTGAATGCATGTGATAATAAACAGTGATGTGAACCACATGTGTGCACATAACATTGCTCCACAGAGCTGAGAGATATGACAGCTTATCACAGAACCCACCTGGTGGTAAAACCCTGCTTGCGCCATTGGATCAGGCTGAGCCCACCTGTACCCAGCATGTGGCCATGATGTGAATGTTTCCCTCCTGTTGGCCTCGCTGTACATTAGGGATCTGCAGAGAACAACCACCTTTAGAAGCATACCTGGCATTCTATATCCTGGTGTAGACTGTATCTGTTTTGTAGTGGACTAACATCACCTAAAGCTAAATTTTGCCCCAAAACAAATTACTATTATTATTTCTTCACATAACTATTCTTACTGTTATTATTATTTAAACATGAAACCACAGATGCAAAATGTTTACTCAGAATAAAGTGTAAATTACCTGAATAAGTATTTAATTTACACTGCACTAACAAAGAATACACAATGACACAAAGCTTGCTTTCACCTATCTACAGAGCGCCCAGGGCCCACCCCAAGCTCAGGTCTGGCGCTTGACAAGAGGTAGGAGAGCCTGTCCATGATGGATGAGGCCACAGACAAGGCAGCTACGTTCTGGTTGATCTTCTTCAGCTCATTGACAATGGCACTTGCCACGAGCTTCAGCACGTGGTGGGGAAGATGAAAGGTCACTGTTGCCCACTGAGATTAGAAGCAGAGGGAAAGAAGAAAGACGGGTATGAGCATAGTCACGGGAAAGAGAAGGTTCTTTATTTTATCACATTATCTGAAACAAAACGACAGTTATGCAGCATCAAGATTAAAGCATGGTCTTGGAGGCCCATTCACACCTGGGCCTGAACTGCAGTGTTGCACAGTGAGAAATGGAGTCCAGAAAACCAAGTGACAAAAATTAACAGAGCTAGTATTCAGGAAAAACTTCTTCATGACTCAGTATTAAAATATGAGATTTTTACTTGACAATAACTTTAAAAAATTCTATGTAAAAATTTTTTAAAATAAAATAAAATAAATAAATAAATAGATAATAGCAGTCACACAAACAGGTCTCATCCAGGTGCAGCATGCATCATATACATGTGATGTCAAAGTTGGTTTTGAGATAACTGGCAGAGCACCAAAGAGAAGGTGCTGCAGAGTGGGACAGCTGCCAGCAGCAGCTTTGTCCTGCAGTGAACAACTACTCCTAAACACATCAGCAGAAACTATACACACAACACTGAAGAGAACGGTCATCACTGCCCTTCCAACAGGTCTGTCTCTCTGAGCCAAAACTCCAGTTCCAACAAAAAGGGAATAAACGGCTAAATGAAGTGTAAGTGTTCTGCCTCACCTCAGCCTGCAGAGCACTCACTGTGTGTGTGTGTGTGTGTGTGTGTGTGTGTGTGTGTGTGTGTGTGTTTATTTATTCATTTTTTAGAATATCACATTGAACTTGTGTGAAAATCCTTTTAGCCCTCCATTTTCAAGCTCTAATATCTTTAAGGTCATCCATCTGATTTGAATCGTTTCACAGAGTACACCTCACATATTTGAGCACAGAATTATAAGTCCTGCTATGAACATTTCTCACGTGCTGTTAAAACAAAGCAAAGAATTTTTAACGCTACTTTTTCAAACATCCTGGTTTTATCTTGGGTGAGTTTATTATTTTACTTTGCACACAAACAAAATTATTTCACAAAACCCAAACACTACTACGGTCAAAGTTATTAGCCCCCCTGATGCTAATAGTCAACTGTCCTTTTTGCAGGATAACAGCCTGCAGTTGTTTGCTGTAGTTTTCAAAATCTTGAAAGGTCCTCCAGATCTGATGGTCTTCTGGCATGGACCTTGATCTTCAGTTTATCCCACAGATTTTTCAATTCAAGTCAGGGCTTTGTGCAAGCCAACATTCACTTTGGTCTTCTGGAGGAACTATTGTGTTGTACTGAGTGAACTGACTGAAAGAGAACAAACTGTCTAATCTATAACTTCTGTTCCCTGAAGGAGAAGAACAAGGAACACCACCAGGTTGTCCCGCCACTCACTGAAGCACCCCCATGGCATAATAGTCCCACCACCGTGTTTCACTGTGGGGCCAGTTTTCTTCCTTCTCCAAACATCAGCAGCATCAAAGGGCTCTAGTTTCATCACATTTGACCAAATGACGCACTTCCGGCATGCATAATTTTTTCTAGATTATCCTTAGCATGCCTCAGCCTGGCATAAAGATGTCTCTTCTACAGAAGTGTTTTTCCTGGTCTGCAACCTTGCAGTCCATTACTGACTGGAAGCCAGGACTCAATTTTTTACTTGATTTTACAAGCTGTGAGCATTACAAAGTCAAAGCTCATCATTGCACTGCAGCGGTTTATGCTATAGCTCAATAAAAAGGTCAGTTTTGCTCATGGCGCTAATAATACTGAACCTGGTCATTTTTGCTTTTTCTGAAATAATTCTGTTATTGTGTGCAAATAAATAGAAGTAATGTATGCTCTCTAAAAAAATGAGAATGTTTAGAAACACTATTGAAAATCCCTTGCTTTGTTGGGAAAACCTTGACAAAAACTACACTAAATCCTGAGCCACAGCAAACACCAAGCTTTGGGGCAATAGCCGAGAACTGGGTATCAGTGAGAAGGGGTCCACTTCATGACTACACCCTATAGCATTGTTGTCAAATTATTTAAAACTGCTAAATTTCACTTCTAAAAAGGGAGTCCAGTTTTTGAATGGACATTATCAAATAAGTCATTATAAAATAATGTGCCAATTTTGTGAATAGGTTCCCTGTAATGTTAAGTTTTGTGCTGCACTGCTGGCAGTTATGCACTGTCTGTGCTTCTGCTCCACGGCCACATGACTGCCTCAGATCACTTTTGCAGATTCATCTGTTGCACATTTATGTTGCAAATCTCCCTTCATACTGGATTCAGATCAGGTGAGTGGGGAGGCCACTGAGGTCATGTTTATAAAACCAATTTCCGCTTTGTGACATGGTGCATTATCCTACTGGATACAGCCAACAAAAGATGCTGAACTGTGGCCATAAAGAGATGCAAGTGATTAAAAACAATACTCAGGTAAAATGTGCAGAGGCATTCCCCATGCCATCACACCAGCACAGATCAGGTGACCCTAGACTATGTGAAACTATGCTGCTACAGGCTCAGACTGTTAAGGGAATTCTCGTGATGCACTCAGTGCCTCGCCTTCATGCCGCACGTATTTCTGTCACTATTATATGTAATAACTTTTGTTTACTTTCACCCACTGTTTATTTTTTAATTTAAGCCTTGCTCTGCTAAAGGTCTCCTGTAAAAAACAGAAATTTTCTTCCCCACTATCACCCAATCACTTACTCAGAGGGGATCAAAGTATTGTTGAGGTTTGTGCACTCAAATATTGGAGGATCTTTGCCTTTCAATATAAGACTGTTGTTGTGAACATGTGCCTTTTAAATGAAAGTGATACACCATTAGCTTTACTGTAACCAAGTGCCACAGCAGACAATGAAACACATTCTCCTGTTCCATCTAGCTTTAATGACTATGCCGAGGAAAATCTGCTTTTATGTGTTATTGTACCCCCACCTAAAACACATCATTTCCAGTAGTAAGAACATGTTTGCCGTGGATTCTCCCCAGACACGAGGAGGGACAACTACAGCCAACGTAAAGACCAAATGTTCCAACATTCACCAGAGTTCATGTGAGGGTTTTTATTCAGACTCACCTTGGCCACTTTGTGATTGGCTGCTGTCTCATGTGAGGTATTCTTCAGGCCTTCTTTGAGCTGGGTGATAAAAAGTTCATAGCCCTCAGTGTTCGACACGTCAATCTTTTCCTGACAGGCTGACAGTATCTGCTGGGCCTGAATACATACATACATACACACATTAGTTTTGACACACATACACATACATATATATATATATATATATATATATATATATATAGGCAGCAAAAGAACTCTGATCCAAGTCTGTGGCATTTTGTACAGTGTTATGTTTTCAGTTTTGTGTTGAAAACTGAAACGATCCACTGTGTCATCTGCTGAGTGGCCCTCTTTAGTTCACATGACTTGGGCTTAGAGTGTTGTTGCTTCTGGTTTTCTTGCATGAGTTTCTTGCACTGCTGCTGAGTCAGACACTGGTCCTCCCATCATTATAAATTAATGGCTTCATGGCTTGCTCCTGCCATTTTAGGAAGTATTATGGTTTGAGTCACACATCACAGTCTGCAGATCAAACTACTAACCTAACCAGTGAACCACTATGTTGGAACTGGTTGCTTTGAGTAGTGAATGATTCAGCTACAATTTATGGTGGATGAAAACTGTCACAAAACAAAAAACAAACATAAATAATTATGTCCAAATCGGGACAAATTGATATTAGTATTTCCCACAAATTTGGATTCAGTTTATGGTAGATAAGGATGAAAGTGTGCTCCATATAAACATGTGTAGAAGTTAAATTAAACTACTCCGGGTGTCAGATCAGCTCACGGCGTGAACTGGCTGTCATGGGCCTTAGGGCTGAAAGTCAGCACCCTGGGTTTGATTCCAACCTGTGAGCCTTTGCTTAGCTCCATTGTGTAGTGGTTCATTCACATTCACCTTAAACATAAAAGTACTTTTTAATTGTGTATACTAATAAATATTATGAGGTTTTATAACATAATTCAAAAAGGTACAAATTGTCTATATTCTACATTCATTAAATGTAAAGTGAAATATTTCATACCTTTCTGTGCTTTAATTTTGCATTATAGCTCATGAAAATCAGTAAATCCAGTAGAAGAAAAGAGGAAGGAAAAGAGCTGGACCGTTGCTAAGTCATCCAAAGCGCCTTTTTAGATGAAAGTAAATTTTGCATGTCATTTGGAAAAACTAGAGTTTTTTAAAACTAGAGTCTAGAGGAATACTGGAGGTATTTTGAAGTCCAGTGTGGATTTTCCACAGTCATACCATCTGTTGAAGCTGGTGGTGGTTGGGCTACTGTGTTTTACTTCTGTTTGGTTTTTAATGTCCAAGCCCAAAGTCAACGCAGCCGTCTATCAAGAGATTTTACTGAACTTAATGCTTCTGTCTGCTGACAACCTTTATGGAGATGCTGATTTTCTAGATTTACTAGCAGGACTTGGCACTTGCCCACAATGCCAAAACTCCAACTAAATGGTTTTCTGGCTATATTATTACTGCTGTTTAACAGTCAACTGGCCTGACCTGAACCCACGGAGAATATATGGGGTATTCTCAAGAGGAAGATGGAACCCAAAGATCCAGCTGACCTGAAGGCCACTATCAAAGCAAACTGATTGCCATGATCTGTGGATCATGATGGTCCAATTCTTCTCCCCCGGCTGACAGTGACTGGGGTAGCGAAGGCCCGGGTGTATGTGCCTGACGCTGGCACTGGATACCTGTGGCTTCAGACTGCTCACACAGTTTCTGTCAGGATTGCTCCCATCAGTGCTCACTCCATTACAAACAAATCACTTCTCCTCAAAAGTCTCTTCAGTAGGGAGAACTTTTATATTTTTAAAGTTTATAATGGAGACTTGGCAGGAAGATTCAGAGTTTATTCATCTGAATGAGCTCTGTCCAACAGAATGCTCGTCAGTACGGCTGTCTGGCTGTGGTGGTGGTGTTTAAGATAAGCTTCATTTGCCAGTGTGTGAGGGTGGACTCTTTGTTGACCTTTGAACTGCGGAGATCCCGGACTGGCCGGTTTAATCCATTTTATTATATTTCGATTTATTGGCAATTTAACGGATGGTGGCTAATTTGCACAGTGATGAAGTGGCTTGCTCCACTGCATCTGAATTTTAAATATATTATTTAATAATATTATTATATTGCACAGGTTTGTTATTGACTATGTCAGCATGGAAGACCTTTTTAATCAGTGACCATAGTTGTGTCTTTTTGATGTGGACCACGTGACTGCACTCCTCTCCAAAAATACTGGGACAGTGAGGCCAATCCCTTTATTTTTGCAGTAGACTGAAAACATTTGAATTTGACATTAAAAGATGAAATGAGACAAAAGATCAGCATCTCAGCTTTTATTTCCTGATATTTACATCTGGATCTGAAACAGAGTTGAGAAGATAGCACCTTTTGTTAATGTTAACTTAGCATCAGTATCAGAAACGTTTGCTTATCTCTTTCACCCTCTAACACCAGACGATCGCCGCTGAACCACCTGTTACCTGCCCTTACTTGTCGTGAACAGCTGGTCAACACAGTGCACATCACCGCTGAGACGCCAGATCAAACGTACTGTGAATTACCACAATTACACGACCGTTTGGCCTATTGGAAAAACTCAAACGGTTTCTGAAAGCTGAGAAATTGTGCTCTGCATCCAGCATAGGTTTATTACGGTAATTCTGAAGTACGTTCTGTCGCTGGCGACAGGTTCAGTATTAAAGGGTTAATGAACAGTCCTGCATTCTCCAGAAATTCACACCACAGGATAAATGACGCTATCCCAAGCTTTTGTTGTGATTGTCAAATGTCTGAAAGTTTATGGAAAGCCACTAAACTAGAAGTACATGAGTTTCATCTGAAAGAGTGCATAACTGTATTAAATGGGGTCATAAATGGCACCAGGGATGCATATTTTGCTAATCTTATCTTGAAGACAAATTCCTTCAAGTCCTGTTTGATACAATAAAGAGACTAATATCTCTGCTTGTTCTGAAAAACCCATATTCTGACAGTGACTTTAACATCTGTCTTAATTATTTTGTAGACAAAGTAAAAAAAATGCTCAATCATTGTACCTTCAAGTACTTTGTTAGTGATTTTTCTTTTTCTGTAAATCTGGATTCTTTTTCTCCTGTAACACTGTCAAGTATCATTGATCTCATGAGCAAAAAGAAAGTGTCATAAAGCCCTTCCCACATTGCTGTTTTTAAAAGTTTTAAATTCAGCAGGCTGTCGCGGGGTTGGTTTGATGAATTTATCCCTGTTCCCACCTACTTTACTTTGCTATTGTTCAACTACTGTTGAAAAAGAAAATCTAACCTGGAGCTAGCCTTACTTAAAAATTAGAGGTCAATATCCAAGTTGCTTTGTCAGACATGTGCTTCAAGTGCAGCAGGATGTGGACTCCCACATCTGCTGACAAAAACCTGTAGAGTCTGTTACCATTAGGGCTGCAACAATTTGAATCGATGACATCGACTACAAAAATCAGTCGACATGGAATTGTTGAAGCATCATATTTTTAAACCCATTCCATGTTCTTCCACTTATGTGATTTTGTAACTGCAATACACTACGGGAAGATATGGGGACAGTATTACCTCTATTGTCTGCCAATAACAACACCACCAACGAAGAAGAACGTAACCTGAACAACATAACGATGGTGGAACAGAGAGGAGGATTGAGAAAATGAAAGAAAATGGAGACAGACTGTCAAAAGTGTGGGAGCATTTGAAAAAAATAAAGCTGAATGCAGACTGTGGTAAATGGTAAATGGACTAGTTCTTTTCTACTCTAAGCACTCAAAGCGCTTACACAACATGTTTGCATTCACCCATTCATACAAGCACTTCCATGTGTATCTAAGCTAAGTGCTTTTATTGGCTAACATTCACACACATTCAGAGAAACTTGGGGTTCAGTATCTTGCCCAAGGATACTTTGGCACGCAGCCCGGAGCAGCCAGGAATCGAACCGCCAGCCTTCCGATTGGTAGGTGACCTGCTGTACCTCCTGAGCTACAGCCACCCAAACTGTGCAAGGCAGAGCTTTCCTTCCATGGCAGCATCGCTCCAATGCTGAGCGTTTAAAACGCTGGCACCCTGGAGCTGTGACGTCAGCTCTAGATGGGATATATTTCAGGGAGTTGGTGCGGCAATTAAGCTAGACTGACCCCCAAAAATGGCCAAATGTAAAGTGGACTTTGAAAACAGGTGGGAGGCAGATAACCTGTTCGTTGATATCAGAGGTAAACCCGTGTGTCTCTTTTTCCTCGCCTGTGATATGTGGAGAAAAGAGTGAAATTGTGGGACGAATGCAAGAGAAAATGCAGAGGGAGACCTGCACAGGTGAGCTGACTGCATCACTGCATTCACACAGCAGGAAAGGCTACACAACAGTCCTTTTTTTTTTTTTTAAAGGAATTTACTGTGTTTCACAGATACAAGTATACAGTGACCAGTATACAAGAACAAAAAACAAGAAAAAGAGCCAAGTGAGCCAGGGGTTATCTACAGTAAAGAAAAAACTTATAAGTGGAACATAAATTTAAAGTTTTGATAGCCTTTTGATTTGTTGAATCAACAAGCAATTTAAAATAATGCTCCATATCCTGTCTGAATACTACAAAACAAGTCTTGATAGACAGAACGCATCATAAGTATCGTAACACAGACAGTAAACTTTATAAGATGCAAACGTTTAAATCACCGGAAGTTTCTGTCTTTTTCTGGAGGAAATAGCTTCTGAATTTGGTGGCGTGCCTTATCACACAGGTGAGATGAGCTGCCTGAGTTAGAAAAGAATAGAATGCTTTTATTTGTCATTATACAGAATGTACAATGAGGTTGGAGGGCCACTCCTGTTCAGTGCCATGTAGTAGAAAGTCACACTTTCTAAAAATATAAACTTTAAAAAATATACAGAAAATAAAATAGAATGTAATAAAAAATATATACATTATAAGATAAGTATATACATATAAAAATGAAGATGGGTGATCTTGGCCCACTCTGTGATTTCGTTTGACACCCCTGTTTTAGAGAGTTAGTGCATCGTAGATACCTGTTAATGTTTGTACAGTAATGTTTCTGTTAGTTTACCTGTCGGAGACAAGCTCTCATGGACGATGTTTGCTAAGCACCACAATTTCAGTTACGTTAGCTAACGACTGAAGGCATAGGAGCATCTACGTTGCCTATTCTTTTCTCGCATTAATATTAGCGCTCATCAGAATAGTAAACCTCTTCATGAACTGAACTGTCTGTAAACTTTTCAGTTGTTTTAGATGGAAAAATCTTTTTGATTTAATATGAAGCCTTATTTGAACATTTGGACAGAGGCCATTTTATTTATAAGCACATTATTTCATTTAAATATAAAAATTGCATTTACTTAAATATGTATTGTTTGATATTTATTGTGATGGTCACATTAATGTTAATAATACATTTAATTAGCTTCAAACTCGTATTTTTATGGGTCATTATTTTAATTGTGAGAAGAGACAACAAGGTGATATTAACAAGTGGGCAGCCTTGAACAGGTGAGGTAAGATTGAAATAATTGTTGACTAATCAACAATAAAAAATTGACAAATTACTGAACTACCAAAATAATCTTTATTTGCACCTCTATCCAGCATCCTACCCCTCACCATCAGGTGGTGATCAGTTCCTCAGTTTAGCTCCTCTCTTCACCCGAGTATCAAGAGCATATGGTCGCATACGATTACAAAAAATTCAATCATCAGCCTGCGACCTGGTGCCACATCCTTATGTTCGATCATGGTGTTTGTTATGGACAAGCTGTGGTTTGCCCATGTTTCCCTGATAGCTCCTTACGTGGAAAAAATGTTCACTGCCAGAGTAGGACTCTCCTCATGTTCTCATGACTACGGGAAGACTGTTCTTCAAACTATCAGTCTGCACTGGGATAGTTCAGACCACCTACTATTGCTAACATCTATCAACTCCACAACCACCCACTGGAATTTGGTACCAGGAGTTAATATGTAAATATTTAATGGAAGTAATAAAGGTTATGCAGGAATGGCATTCTTTAATGATTCTTTCATTTTGAATGCACTGACCATATTTTACCATACAACTAAAACCATTAGCCTGAAAAGAAAAAAATGTTGAAAGCCTACAGTTAAGTGCGTGAACAATAGATTTCCATTCTAATTTTCTGCATTTCAAAGTCTGGGCCAAAAGACTTATGACACCCAAAGACCTGCAGGTGGTGCTCCAGTTTAAATAAATTACAGTAAAATTTCATCAGTGCTGTATGACTGAAAGAAGACATAGCGATGTTTCTATTAAGACATAGAGATGTTTCTATCAATTTACAATGCAGTAATAATTAGAAACATATTCACCAGAGGGTTTTAACAGAAATAACATGACGCTGTTGTGGACTCTAGGTTACATTATTATGTATTTTCCTCCTTCAGTTTAATTTGTCAAAAGGTACACACAAGTGAGTTATGTTACTGAGCATATTTACAGTTTTGCTTTTTAGGTGCAAAAACTTCAATATCAGTGTAATTGTATTTAGCATTGTGGTGTGCTGTAACTGATCCAGTTTTCTCACTGAGAAGCATATAGAACAAAATCTTTAAAATGTAAATGACAAGGTCATTTCACTAAAATCTTTATGAAGTAAATTACAAGATCATAATGATAAGGAACCCAGATTTTAAACAATTTTGACCAGCACATATTTGACAACCACTTCATCATTAAGTTTTTTGGATTATTTCCTGTTTCCTGCAAGATCACTGATATCACTGCCAGCTCATCATTTATGACAATCAGTTGCCATTTTAAAGCACAGACTGAAGCCACATCCTTATCCTGCCTGCCTTTTACTCCATAACAGATGCTGAAGTGTCTCTTTCCTTACACAGACAATAGCCTAGTGTTCTGGACTCCTGCAAATTAATTTTCCTGCCCACCTTCAAGAATTTGCACCAGCCCATCCCATCCTGTCTTAACTTTCTCATATGACTATATAAAAAAACAACTTGCAGATTTATAGCTGGGTGATGAATTAATGTTAAAAATGTCAAGTCTTTTAGTAAGGTGTTATGTTGCCATGTTCTGCAAGAACAGCTGAGATGTGCCTGTTGATTCTACAGATCTCTGGAAGTCTACCATGTGGATCAAACACAGTTAATCCAAAACATTTTATCAGTTGTTATTTGGATGATGGTACGTATGGATGAACAATATGGATGTTAATACATCAGTCCAGTGTTCATCTTAGGTGAGATGTGTTGCCTGCGAACCAAAATCAATACCATTTAAGTTACACAATTTTCATACTCATTGAACTATTTAGTGACACCCTCTGGATGTAGGCATTTTCATTCGAGAAGAGATTCCTTCCATTTAGATAGAAGGGCCACCACTACAATTGCGGGCCATTTTGTCTCCCACCAATGAATTTGAAAATAATCCATGAACAAAATACTAAAACATACATTTGTTGTGTAAATTCATCTGTCCAGAGAAAAAATGTATAACTAGTTGTTGAAAAAGTGGATCCACAATATTATTTAAAATACAAAATAGCTCGAGAACCCCCCAAATGTCATTTTTCTCTTATATCCAACTTCTTGATAATCCAATTGCATGTCAGATAGAACAATTAAATAAGTTATAAATCCACAGTTTTGTTGATATACATCTCTTACAATTGCTAAACCATTTTTTTAACATCAACAAATATTTAAAGAACAGTAATTATGCACTGCAAGTTGGGTCCCACAACAAATGTGCAACATGATCCAGGTGACATGATGGAGTTGTGTACCCTCACCATGGACTAGACCAAAGCCCAGTCCTCTTTGACATATGTTTTTTCAAATCTTTTCTGCCTAGAATGAGTGTCACTCTAACCAATGCAACCCTGTTAAACATATTACAAAAAGAAGACAAACTACTTTAAAGGTTTCCTTCCTTTTTTATAGAAATCTATCCTTCACTTTCACAGTCCATTACATTTCACAGCTAGCCTCTTGTTCTGAGAAAACACCAACACTAGCACCGATTTGCGACCCTGTTACCATACATATAAATCTTACAAACATATGTTAAAAACAACAATTGTTACTGTTATATTGTTATTTCTGTGGTCTTGAGTATTTATTTGTCACACTTATATTATAATCTGCAAATAAAAGTAATATATCATTCAGCCATGTTAACTTGCGCATATATATATATAAAATAGTTTGAATTATTATATGATTAGTGTATTTGAGCAAAGATTTGAAAGAAAAAATTGTGAAATTACTAAAAAAAGTGACTATTGAAAGTTACTTAAATTAATGTAAATGAAGTCTTATCTGAAACTGAATTAGTATTCAGGGTGATTATATTTAACTTACTGGTCAAGAATTTATGAAAAGAAAAAATTTTTAATCTACTTTTTTCAGGTTCTGGAGTATTGGTAAGGAGGTTGTGCCAAGCATAGCACACACCTTCTAAAATACCTCATAGAAAGTACACTGTTGATGCCAGAGATGGACAAACTATCATTGGTTTTTCTTACATACACAACAGAAAATTGTAAAATAAACGGTCCTTTTTGTTTGTTTGTTCTTTGTAATTTTTGAAACCTACATTATCCTCCAGTTGTAGAATGACCCAGAAATGTTAAAACATAAATAAATAATTATTTAAAAGACTTTCATTTAAGAAAACCAATGGACACAATCCATTACCAGCAAATCCCTCAATGGCATAACAAGTGAATCAGATTTTCAAAGTGAAGGGGTCAACAATTCAGTTTTTTCTTTCTCTATACAGCTAACTGAACGCCATTTTACCACATGCATTGTTTGCAGTCTTAATGAAAATTCAATTAGCACAGGCACAATTAGAGGAGTCATCAAGTCAAATTACTGGATAGTCATCAGTTATGAGTCATAAACATCACAATTTAAACAGAGAAGGTTTGAAATATTTCACTTCACGTATAAAAAAATTACGCTTTTTTTCCCACTGTATTCTGTATTTTGAGAAGCATGAGCGTGCCACTTACCAGGCTACGGATAGCTAGAAGATCAGAGTCGCTTTCGCGTTTTGTTAGACTCGTCCCTCCGAGCCGCCGTAGCAGTGATAAACATTGACAAGCAGCTGTTCCGTTAGTATTGCGTTACAGAGCTCACGTGTTCGGTTTTACTGCGTGAGTGCATCCGAGTGTTGTAGATTAAATCATTTTGGAGCTCTAATACAGCAATGGATCCCGTCATAAAATTGAACCCGGGTAGGTTAATGGTTTCGTAAAGCATTTGTTTTGTCGTTGAAATTGTTGGTAAAATTATCGACTCGCCAAATATAATGCTGTAAACGCAAACATTGCTTTGGTCTGCGTTTGTTACAATGCCTTGTTTTCTCCCGTTTACTCTCCAGGAGCATCGAAATGGGACATTCGTCAGAAAGTTTGGGACTACATCGAAGAAGGGAATCTGGCAAACTTTCCGAGGCCTGTCCACAACAGAATCCCAAATTTCAAGGCAGGTTAAAGCAGTTTAGGCGAAGAGCAACAGCAGGGTGGTACAGTGTAGTTCTCATTCAAATTAATGCAGCTCAACCACTGCCAATAGTTTCATCCAGTTTTCTTTTATTTCCCCCCACACACACACAAATTAAACTTGGGACTAAGTGGAGCTAGGAGTTAAAGAACCAAAAAACAAACAAACAAAAAAGCCACCTTGCCGTTATATTAAGGTTTTTGTAGGTTTTTACAAAGCTCAGCTTAGTAATTGAAGCCAATATTTAGCTAAAAAAAACAAAACAGATCCTGTGACTGTCTGGTTTATAACTAAATAAATCACTGAACAAAACAATAATGGCTGTTCAGGTGAAACAAGTGGTGTCGCACAACAAACCCTGCCCCCAGCAGATGTCTTAGCTGATTTGAACTTGTCCTCACTCTCTAAACAACACACAAGTTCTATTGTCCGTGCCCATAAATTTCCTTTGAGCTTTTACCTTTAGGACAAGGTTGCTGAGATTCAAACTCATCTAAGACTTTTAGTAAATACATCTATAATGTTAATTTGAACATCCTAAGTAACGCTGTTCTCGAGTTATTGTGTTCACAAGATTTTAAGAAAACCTGACCTTTACCTTGAGATCAAGGCCGCCAAGATTCGAACTTGTGTAGGATTTTTAGTAGATGCATCTAAGGTGTGAATTTGAACATCCTAGGTTATATCATTCTCAAGGTATCTCGTTCACATCGGGCGATCTAGGGGTAGCTGGCCATCTTTTATGCAAAATTTGGTATGAATTGGACTGGTAGTTCTGCTGTAATATTGTTAATGAACAGTCAGACAAACGTAACAAAAACAATACCCCGTTCCCCCCTCTGGGTGCAGGAGTGATAATCATTGCTACACCCAGGACACCAGCACAGCTTCTGAGTGATATTCTTTGATTTTGAATCACTAATGGCTGTCTCGTCAGTGCATGCATGAGTGCGTATCTTTTATTGTGTACTTATTGACCAGGGTGCAGTTAAGGCATGCTACAGCCTTGCAGGCCTGCAGGAGTTCAAGTCCAGCCAGACAGTCAAAGTAAACCCAGACAGACCCCAGCAGCAGGCACGCTTTATCACCCTGGAAGTAAGTTGACTTGAGAAACCTATCATCAGATGCCTTCCTTTCTGCTATAGGGTGCTTTTGCGGCCTGCGCCAAGGTGTCGGAGCTGCAGGCATTCACCCACACACTTGAGGTGAAGGTGGATCCTGATAAACCTCTGGAGGGTGCCCGGCTGGCAGTGCTGCAGGTAGCACTGCAATGTTGGGGGAAAAAAACAACTACCGACAAACCAGAGTGCCTCAGGCTGTATTACATGATTTATTTATTCATTTTAATCTTGCCTCATCAATTTTGTGTCTGTTGTATTTTTAGATGCACATAAAATAAATAAGAACATTTAGATCATGTTCTATTGCAGCCTAGAATTTGCTAACTGTGATTGCTAAAGTTTTTGTATAATATCCTGTAAGTTCTTCATAAAGCCACATTTTAGGGACATCAGTGCTTTAAATCTACTTATTTGCAATTTTTGCCATCACTCCACTGATTTTATTCAGCTCAGTTTTAACTTCTAAAGCTTGTTAAATAACTCAGAATCTTTGTTACCTTTTATTGAAATAATCTTTGCAGGCACGGAAAACTTTATTGGTCCCAACTCCTCGTCTTCGTACAGGTCTTTTCAATAGGATTATTCCTCCCCAAGGGGCTAGCAAAGAACATCTACGCATATGCGCTTCCTCTCAGGTATAAATTTGCTGTTGTTTACACTTATTCAGCAACATTCCTATTCTCCCATAAATTTCTAATAATTCTTGATTTGATTTCTTTTTTCTCTTTCTTTCTTCTGAAACCTCTGAACCTTCTTCAGGGTGTGAAAGACTTCAGTGTACCTATTGACCTGGATGCAAAAATTAAAATTGACCTGATGGTGGTTGGTTCTGTGGCGGTGTCAGAGAAAGGTGACTGTTTATATATCACATCATAATAAGAGTTCTGTTTAATGTTGGTAATCTAAATCTACTGCAGCTTTGCCACATTTACACATCAACTAGTGTAAATATATAGATAATAATGCATGGTCATGGAGCTTTATGATGTTTTATGATTGTGGTAGAGCAGCAGACCAGTGAACTCAAGACCAATTTTACTGTACTTGTACTAAAATATATAAAATCTGATGAAAACCAGATGTAAACACACAACTCCTTAAACAGTAGTTAAAGCCAGATGTATAATTACTGTATATTGTTGCAGAATGCACATTATTTCAATTTAATGTGAACCTAATTTTTTCTCTTTATTTTCTGTCATAGATACACTGTAGCTACAATCTGGGATGCTCAGATTAAACATGGGCAAAGTTTCAGTTAATCAAATCTATACGTATGTATAAGTAATCACTTTGAACCCAAAATATCAGGTTTCAAATCCATTCATCTGGTCTTTTTTTTTTGTCTTTTTTCCATACAGTTTTATTTCCTACTCTTGGCTTTGTACAGTGTCAATAAGAGACACATCTCCAATATGGTCATCACACAAGCTCCACCCACCAACTGTATACACCTTCTGTTTAAAAGAGGAAGCCAGTCAGCTGAAAGGTGGCTTAAAGGGAAAGGTGTGAAAATGATTTCACACAGTAGATGAGCTGAGGGACTGCCACAAGGCGAGTTTAGTCTCCTGTACTATAGTCCAAGAGGAAAAACATGCTGGAAATGAGCACAATAGGTCCCCTTAAACCATTAAAGATGGATTCATGTGCTGCAAAACCTGGTCTGACAAGCATGTTTTTACAATTATTAGCTGAAAAATGAACAAAATGGTTATTAGATAGTTACTTTCCTAAATCAGTACTTAGAGGATTATAAATTATTTCATGCAAGGGTTGTTTACTATATGGTGGGAAATGACAGGATGCTATATTGACTGAAAGAGGCATGGGACAAAGGTTCTGTGAACTATTGTGTTGTGATCCCTGAACACGCCTAAGCCCATTGAGGCATTACTATACACCCAGCCAGCACAGAGAAAAATAAGCAGAAATAAGATTGGGGCAGAGGTTCGTAATCAGATCCCTTCTGCTTGTTGTGGCTTCTTCTGTGTTCTTCCTACCATTTAAACTGTGTGCCAACCACACTGCATGTTCATCCTCATTTTTAAAATGCCCAAGATAACTCATACAGTACTGCAGTGAAACATATTTTACTGTGAAGCATACATTTTAAACTGGCTCTGATTACATAAATCCTCTTCTCAAAAAGGATTTTATTTTCGTGAATTAGAAAAGATTCAGTGATTCTGCCTCCCCCTGTAGGATTTCGGATTGGAAAAGGAGAAGGCTTTGCTGACCTAGAGTATGCAATGATGGCTTCAATGGGTGCTGTGAATGAGTCTACTGTGGTGGTTACTGTCGTCCATGACTGCCAGGTTGGTTTGCTTGCTTTGATCTTACTGAGCGAGTCAAATGTTTTATAGATCTTATTTTGCTATTTTGTCTCTCTTTAAAGACCTGAAGAACAGAGTAGCATTAAAAGTCGACATTTTAAATAAAGAACTGACATGAACAGACAGTTTAGATGTTTTTCCTCCCACTTGCTGTTTCAGCATTAATAATTGGAATACTTGTGGAATAATTGGGCTTTCAGGTCTTGGACATTCCAGAGGATCTAATGGGAAGCCATGACCTGAGTGTAGACTACATCATCACACCAACCAGAGTTATTAAGACAGATTGCCAGTTACCTAAACCACGTGGAATCATCTGGAATAAGGTAACTTGAGCTCACTTTGCTTTGTGTAAAACACAATAGGTAATATCAAAGTCAACCTGACTGTAAAGGGTGCGATAGTGACCTAAGGATTAAGGTGTCAAGCATGACCCTGGCTCATCTGTCCCCTCAAATCTCTCTAATGGATTTATCTATGGGGGGGGGGGGTAGAAAAAAGCATTCCATAAAGCACAGCTAAAAGTAACTGATTTTAACATTGGAAAAATGATAACGTTTATGGGTTGTCTTTATCTATGAAAGACTTACCATCTGTGATTGATGCTTTGCTCTTAATATGTGGATTTCCATTACTGGAAAATAATGTTATTGGAAAAATCCTGTGCCTTTTTTGAGTCAACAATCTGATAATATGGATGTTCCAATAAAATGACTTGCTCTGAAAGTATTTTTTCCATGAATGTTTGATCATTCATGATCAGTAGCCCACCTCCACTCAAGTACCTCAGCAATGTCATCTTAGTTCTGACCCACTTCACATAATTTAGCTTCTTTAAAGGTCTATAAAACGAGATTCTGCTTCAATTTGGTATGCAACATCACTTTAGGTTATAAACTGCCCAAACTACACTACCAGCTACAGCCACCCAAACAGCAAAGTCCTCCACCAAAGCCAGGCCACTATCTTGCGGTTAGAATGTGATCTGGATAGGCACAAAATTGGTTTCTTCACCTGTTTATTGCACTAAATACCAAACCTAGTTGAAATGAGGTATGTTGTACAGTGCTAGTAATAGTGAACACAGTAGACCCACTCTCATTTCTGGGAGCAGTGCTGGTTACAAAGTCTGACTGCTGCAGGGAGGAAAGACGATAGCGATAGCGCTCCCTCAAACATTTGGGGTGCAGCAGCCTATCACTGATGGAGCTCCTCAGAGCTGTCACAGTGTCACGCATGGGGTAGAAGTCATTTGACAACATGGAGCACAGCCTTGCTGTCGTCGTCTTCTCCGTCACCACCTCCAGTGTTCAGGGAGTAGCCCAGGACAGAGCTGGCCATCTTGATGAGACTATCGAGTCTCTTCCTGTCAGCAGCTGTTATACTGCTCCCCCAGCACACCACACTGTAAAAAAGGGTTGATGCCACAACAGAGTCGTAAAATTAGAATTATAGTTAAGTTAGATTTAAATAAATGCCTTTTTTTTAATGGAAATATTTTAACACAGATACATTAGAGCTGTGGATAGAATTATTTTGATGATCAGTATTAGTATAACAGACCCATGTTAAACTGCCTGTCATGCAGCCTTGCTGTTGTCATTCATCATGATGAAACTTGCATTTAGGTGAATAAAGAATAAATTTCCAATACTGAATTTAATTGTATACATAAAAAAATGTGTCCAGAAGGTATACATTAGCACAAGAAGAGAAGATATTACAATGACACAGCACCACAACAAACAAACAGCACTTCATATTCTTTGTCTCTGCTTTTCTCACCTAGTCCATATGTCATGTATACTTTCAGGTGTGTTCTGGTCTAATTAAGGACTAAACATCTTTATAACCCCTTCCATGGGATCAAATGTTTGCATAAAGTTTGTAGGGAAATGCTCTGTATTGGCTACATGACAAACATGTCGCCTTTCCTTAGTGACACTGCCCTCTAATGGACTCATAGCAAAACCACACCTCACCAGAGGACTCCTGTGTCCAGTATTCTTTTTTTCTTCAGAGTCCATGTACTTTATTAATTCTATTTTACCTTTTTTTTTAATTATTATTCATTAAAAATAAAAATTAAATTAAAAATTAAAAATTTGTTTAGTTTTTATACATGGTACGTGCAGTGTACACTTTTAAAAAATTGTTTGCGCTCCCACAAAAAATTATGAAAATAATTAACTGGACAACTAATGTTTGAAAATTGACAATTTTTTTTTTTTTAGAGAGCCTTTCCAGTCTTACTAACCACTCATTTCACTTCATCTTCTGTTTGCATTTAAATTCGTGTAGACCATAAACTGCTTCTGATTTACTGACAGTGGCATAGATGCAGTGTGTTTTTCCTCTTGATAATTTGTCTTTAATTAGACATGGTAGAGGTTATTTTTCTTATGTGGCAAGTTTGTGTGTAACCTCTGGGTTCCTTACAACATGCATATAAGTAAACAGGACCCAGTGACCTCACAGACAGGAAGGCCGTGTCTGATCATCAAAGGCTTCTCTGCCCAGCCACCTTGGCTCTGCAGGGGCAGGGGAACGACGGGTCAAACAGGCCAGTGTAAAAACAATAGGCCCGTATATCCTTTACAGGACTGGTCAGCATCAAAGTCTGCCAAGACACTTGAAGACCCAACAAATCAAGACTGCAGTCTTTATTTTTAACTTCTTGGGAAGTGAAATATCCTGCTGGTATAAAGATGGTTTTTAAGCATGGGTTGTGAGCATTTATCAACTTTCTCTTTATTATGAATAGGTGCACTGCATCAGCCCTGAGCAGGTCTGTTTGCTTGCTGTGTGAGACACATTTTGCCTTTCAGCATTACTGAGTCTGTCCAGTTTTGTCTTCAGCTGGACACAGAAAAGCTGCAAAAGATTCCCGTCCTGAAGAAGCTTCGTGCCCTTGAAGAACAGGCTGGAAAGGATGTCACACTTGGGGCAGCGCCTGTTGATGCAGAGGCTAGTCTGTACACCGGTCCACCAAAAAGGCAAACCAGACGGAGGCCGAGGCACAACACACAGCAGGATGCTGAAGGAGAATCCAGCCAGGACTCTAGACGGGAAAAAAGAGTAGAGGGAGAACCGAAAGCCAGACAGCATCCGACTAGAATGAATAAAGAAAGCAGAGGAGACGGCAAGGCAGGTAATGAGCAAGAAATTGGCAAGACAGTAAAGGGAAAAAGCAGAGGGAACACAAAGGAACAGGGCCCAGAAGAGGGTGGAAGTGAAGTAAAACTTCAGCATAAGCTCCATCTGAGTGTGACCACAGTTTACTTGGGAGGAATCCCTGCTGGGTTGCGTGTTAGTGAGCTGAAAACCGCCCTCAGAGAGAGGGAGGCCACTCCGCTGAGGCTCACCTGGCAGGGAGCTCAGCACAGGGCCTTCCTGGACTACAGTGACCCCCAGGCTGCAGATCAGGCCCTGGAGGCTCTGCAGGGTCTCTCTCTGAATGGTCACAGTCTGCAGGCTGAGCTGGCCAAGAGCCAGCGAGGAGGCAGGAAATCTGGACAGTCCAGTAGGAGACAAAAACCACCAGCAGCTCCGAAGTCTGAAGTATCAGCGGCAGATGATAAGAGGGATGCCACAGAAAAGACTAAGCAGTCAACGCAGTAAGAAATACACCTACTATATTGCTTAAGGTGTTTACAATTTTGGACAACTGTAAACTCCTTAACAAGAGTTTAGCTTGTCTTTTGTTTAAAAATATTTCTGGATTTATTGGAAGAGGACCTCCAGTTATGTGAACCTAATAGGCTTGACAAAAATATTAATAATACCTGGAAATATGAGAGTAATGATACTTTTGCTGACTGAGACTGATTCTATAAGAACTAGCCTTTTGGTACATGCTCTACCAGGGGGGCTATAGGGACACCCCTGTATGTGCCTTTTTTTTTTTTTTCTTTTCAATTTACATTTGTCCTGATAACTTTTCATCCTTCAAAGTGCCTTTATCAGAGATTCTTAGAAACACATGACACATTTTCTTTCAAACTATAGACTGTAAACTATAGACATTTTGCTACCATACAATCTTTTTTTAAATACATTTTTGTGCTTTTTTTTTTTTTTTTTTTTTTTTTTTAAAGCCAGTTCTCAGTATTGTTTCCTCCAAGAAGGTCACACGTGTTTCTCTACATGTTAGTTGTTTAAAATGGGTTAATTTTTTATTTTTTTTATTTTATTTTTTTTATTAAATGGCATCAATGTGTGGCAAGTTACATAGTTTGATCATTTCAGTCATGAACTAGGAGTAAAATATAAAATCTCTTTATCTAACACGGATGTATGCATGCTGGCTACAATGTTATTTGGCTATTTAGACAGATTTTCTTGTCATTTGTTTTTTCATTGTCCAAATTCACCCTATTTTAGAGGACACCTGAACACCCCCCGCCCCCAATGCTGTGACAATTTGATGAAACTACAGAAATGTAGTGACTTTAAATTAGCCATGATTTAGTTGTGATTGTTGACTGAATTGATCCTTGTACATAATGCAGAATTTAGATCTCTAAAAATTAGTATAATTTTTCTTTTCTTTTTTTTTTTTTTTAAATTAAGCTCTGAATTTAGGTGACTACAAACATGAACAGAGGAAGAGCAAAAGGCCTTCATTGCTGCTGTGCTTTTTTTTTTAATAGATTGGTGGTGTTCATGTTTACAGTGATATTTGCACCATTATATTAACTAAACACAAATGTATTCATTGTATTTTGTGTGGTTGGGCCAGTGTGAGTGTGATGGAAGCCTCACTGTTAGATGACATTTGTATCACATGATTACACATTGTTCTCTACTAAAGCATTTGACTGTACCTGTTAAGACTGAGCGTCTTTTTTAAAATTATTTTAAAAACAAACAACAAAACAAAGAATTGCGCATTTTGATTCTGAAAATTGAATGACGATAAATCTTCACAAAGTTTGCAGAATTTGTGAAATGACTGATTGGAGACTCTGAAGCCCCACACCTCCTCGAACCAGTGCTCTAGTATATTGTGAGAAGTTAAATACGATATTTCAGGCCACTTGTTGAATTTTCACAAAGCTTGATGTGTTTTGGAACATATAAAAGGTAAACTTGAAATTGTTAAGCCAGAACTTTGAGCAAATGTTGAGATATTATTGAAGAAGATACTTAATTCTGATGGTGACATTGTTCTGTTTCTTGGTTTAAGTGTCTATTTACATTATTGCTGTTTTTATTGACAGAACATGACCTTAATTCAAACTTTTGTGAACTCGAATGCTCGATAACTTGCCCAGTAGCTCTATTTTTTTTAAAACTGCTTACACCTGTCTCTGTAGCTGCACTTCCATTACCTAAGAAATTAACCCACAGATGTCCTCTTTTTTTTTTTTCCTCTTTCCCCACTGAAGTCTTGGCAGTATTGGGACACAAGTGGTATGTCTGTCTGCACAGTGCAGGCCTCTGGCTTTTTATGGAGCTGTCATCCAGGCCTGGCCAGGGAACAGCTGTGGAACTCCATCTCTCTCCCTCAGCCCTCCAGAGCACTGAACCTTGGCAAATGTCATCAGTTTGTTAATGCTCTGTTCCACTGCTGTTAAGCCTGCTTACCCCTGTGCTCAATGGCATGCTCGTTTTACTGGGGTTCAGTCAGTGGTCATGTGGTGAGATTGCAAAGCATATCAACATGGAGCATGTTACATCCCCTTGTAAAGATGTATGTGTACACATACACATCAGCGACATGACTTAACAATCAAGATTAAATAAGATAGCAAAATGCCTCAAACCACAGTTGATTTACTTAATCTAAATTACAAGCATGAGCATTGGATTAATCTGTACTATGTTGATGCGCAAAATAGATTGTACCCACCATACTCTTACATTAGGAACATTTTTTTTAACGCCATAAATGTTGCGTGAAACTAGAGGAATTTAAAATAATAAACAATATCCAGACTTTTTATCATTTGTGATAATTCAAAGGAATAAATTGGCACATTAGTTTAGAACCAGAAAGCAAGTATTGTCAATGAATGTTGTAAAATCAGTATTATAATTAATAAGAAATCTGATAAAGAAAAAGAAAAATCTTGCCTCTTGTAATAATTTGTAGTTATATGCAATTTTTTGACGCTGTGATAAGACATCGAGGACTTTACACTGCACATTATACATATTATTTACGTGTATGTTTAACTGCGCAATATTCTTACGTCTCTGCTGCGTAGCGAGGTTGGCATTCGTTATATTTAACAAGTAAAACGCGTTTCAGATGAAAAATAAAGCATCTTATAATTTTGTAAAAAAAAAAAAAACTTTCTATTTAGAGTTAATTTTTGATTTTCCTATTTACGCATTTTACGGAACGCCCCCAAGACCAGGAATTACACGAGGTATGCTGGTTAAATTAGATCAGCACCATTTAATATATTTCCGCCATGGTAAGAAATATTTTTTGGACAAATGATTTTGAGGAAAACTGTACAACTGCCAGAGCAATGAGACTGCTGCAGGTTTCCACCCTGTAACCAAACGCGGGTGAGATCTCTGCCTCAGATTTGTTACGCCTTAATTGCTGCACACGCTCAACAGATCGAAGACACATTATACTTAACTTTTCAAACCAGTTATTTTAAATGTGCATCAGTCCATCAATGGATTGCGAAAATTTTGAGATTTTTTTTTTCCACGTAACAATAAGTCGGGCGTTACCAGCTCTAGTTAAAAGCAACAGACTGCTGCGGTGATTGGTTAAAACACGAGACTTTGGCTTTAGGCATCGTCTGAACTGCATTACATCACAGTGACAGTTTTCTTCGTGTGCTTTAAAAGCCGTATAATATAACCACCTTGAAGAATCACAATAATATACATTTGCATAAGAATGCTGTTGAATTATTTATTGGACATAAATGCTTTCTATCACTTGTCTCTTTCATTTCTTTAAACATAGCTAATTTGAGGTTAATCATGCAGTAAGGATCGCTGTCTTGAGATCTGTTTACATGGCATGTTTGCGTGCAGCGCCATCGTCCCCGAAAATTGTCTGTGTGAGATAAAATCGAAATATGTCTTTTTTGGGTGGATTTACCGTCTTAAAGAGCCCAAAAATATGTATTCTATTTCTTAAGGATTTGTTGTAATATAGTTTCAAGACAAACCCTCGCTGATGGACCCCCTTGCTGTTTTTTTTTCTACCAATGTGTATACAGTGCTGAAAGTAATGGACTACATACTTCTGACACAAAAGACATAACAGTGCTTACAATATATCCTCAATTTTCATTTTTAAACAAATAAGCATTCTGACAAATATTGCCAATAAAGGATATAACTCCTTGGCCATTTCGCCTGAAATTAAAATATAGGCCTACAGAATAAATTAAAAAAGAAGAGTTGCGCTTATAGGTTATTCAAAAAGTGCCGTCATCGTTTTTACACAGTATACAGTATATGGACATACATTATACAGGTTATGTAACGTCCATATTTGTTCATTTCAGAATTTAACATTGGTATGAAAGTCCAAGAAAAACAAACCCTCAGTCTAAATGTCAAAGAAAAGTAAGGTAAAAACATGAGACGGAGAAAATGTGTGCATTTTTTTTGGTTTTTTTTGTTGTTGTTTTTTTTCGTTTTTCTTTTTTTTTAAACATTGGCCTACTTTAACAAGATGAATACACAAGAACAAAAGTGTGAAGTGGTAGTCATCTGCTCTGCAAGACTAAGTACCAAACAGCAGCAGGGTTTCTTACGCCCACTCTTTACCCCGCAGGTCGATGATGATGGCACGAAAAAGTTTTTTTTCTTTTTTTTCTTTTTAATAATTATTATATATTATTATGTGGTTGCTTTCTAATTGGCCTGTCTCCGTGCCTCTGTCGCTGTGTGTAGCAGTACACAGAAGTAGTCCGGTCTACTTGAAGCAGTGAGCACTCTCCAGGACTGGGGCATGCCTCTCAGTGGTGGTTTACTTATTCTTTATTCATTTCAGTTCATTTTGCTTCGTGACTCAAGTCTGTGATACCATCCTCTAGTCTCTAAATTGTCCGTGGAGGGCATCACATCACGCAGGGCTTGATGTCCTGGTAGGAGACCTGCTGGTGGTGATAGTAGGAGCTGCTGCCCGGTGAGTGCATGGCTGAGGAAGTCATGGCGTTGAACGAGAAGACGAACTCCTTTCGGTCACACATGCTGGGAGACTGGGAATGGTACCGAGGAATACCTGCACAAAGGCATTTTAAAACATGGATAAAATAATAATAATAAAACCTCACATTTAGGTTTAGTATCTTTGAAGGCTGGGTTACAGTATGTTTCCCCCAGTTACGTAGATTGTTGTCTGTAATTCTGAAAAATAAAGTTATTTGAATGCTTATAAATGATTTAAAATATGATTTGACTGGTAATCTATAGCTGATGGAAACCATAATAACAACAACAGTAATAATAAGTTTCATATCCATATGACTACGTAATTTATATTCTGTATAAGGACTAGGTTTATAGTTGTAAAATGAGCTCCACTCTATTATACTAACTGAAATGCATGCATTCCTCTTAGGCCCAGAGTCCATTTAGCAAGCACGATAAAGATTGTCAAAAGGGGAGGCGGGCTTGCAGAGCTAATTGACAGTGGCCCTTTTGCACGCCAGTCCCGGAGGACTGAGAGCCTCGGGGCAAGGCAGGCTGGACCTAACCGCGCTTGTTTTTTCTTGTCCACAGATTGGCATGACTCTAAACTCTCCCGGTTGACCCTTCCAGCCATCTCCTGACTTTTTAAAATAGCACTTTCAGAAGATCTGAAACATTCATTTGAATAAGCCTTACGTATTATACCATACGCCAAAAAAAGTGAAACTTAATTTCCAAGAAAAAAAAGGGTTGCCTTGTGTTGCGTCATTTTCCTTAATAGCCTTAATTTCAGAGCCTCAATTATGCTCAACAGAGATAAGCTTATGTTTACTGACTGCCAAATAAATCCGGTGCGTTTCAATGTGATGCTCACTAGAATTACTCAGTATTTCCACTAGACCCGTGTTTGCCACACGCTATAAAATAAAAATCTGTAAACAACCAGACGTAGAAGTATGTAATGAATATATTATCTGTATATTTTAATAATCAGATAGTTTTAATTTAAATAAAACATTTGTTTCATGTTCATCTCTATGATGTCATACCTCGCAAATTTTCTTTATAAAGTCAGCCCCGGGTTTTCTGAGCATTATACAGTTTTTTGTTTTTCCTTTTAAATTATGAACTAAAAAACAAACAAACAAAAAAAAAACCTTACCTTGTAAATCTGTGGTGCTGTGGCCATTCTGGTGCAGGTATGGTTGGTCTAGTGAGTGTGTGGGCAAGCTTGGCTGCAGCGGGTTCGCCCCTGGATTACAAGGAGACAGAGGCTGTTGCTTGATGTAGGAAGCCCCGTTATTCAATGAGGCCGAAGGGGCCGGAGCCCACGCAGAGGCTGAACTCGAGTAGACGGGATGAGGCTCCATGACTCCTCCGCTGGTGAGCAGAGGGGAGGCGGAATTGTCGTGGTGGGGATAATCACTCCCAGTGGATCCTGTACAACTTCCCATGTAGGAATGTCCGCTGTTGGTCGACAAGTGTGACATGGAGTGTCCGGACAGACCCATCCCATCCATGTTACCTGCCAAGTGTCCATTCATCATCCCAATCCCACTGTCCAGAGACAAACTGTTGGGCGGACAGGATAGGCCCCCGCCGCTCCCTTGGAAGTTGTAAGACTCGGGGATGTGGTTGAATCCCAGGCCGTTCATCATGCTGTACATGGGCTTCAGCGCCTGGCACTTGCGCCTAAAACCCCTGGGTCTCCTTCTGAAGGAGCCTTCCTCGAACATAAACTCACTAGCCGGGTCGATAGTCCAATAGTGGCCTTTCCCTGGCCTACCGAGGCCTTTGGGTAACTTAATAAAGCACTCGTTCAGGGACAAGTTGTGACGCACCGAGTTCTTCCATCCCTGGTACGAGCCCCTGAAAAACGGGAAGCGACTCTGTAGAAATTGGTAGATTTCACTGAGCGTCAGGCGTTTTGTTGGAGAGCTCTGGATAGCCATAACTATTAAAGCGATGTAGGAATAAGGTGGTTTCTCTGGTCGTCGGATCCCTGCGTTTGTCTTTTTGGTTTTCGTAGTGGAGGAAGCAGTTTCCATCACCACCGTCTGTCCGTGCGGCTTCTCCGGTGCAGACATCGGGCTGCTCTGGGCAGGAGTCTGTGCTGGGGGCTGCTGGACCTCTGCCGTCATTAGTTAAATTTAATCTTCGAGACAGGAAACAAAATCACTCTCGCTTTTCCACCTTTAAAAATACCAAGTCGGGTACTAAATTGGTGGCATAAAGAAACCAAAATAATAATAATAATAATGATAACAGCAGAGGTAAAAGACAAAGGCGATTATCTTCTTAGCTGTTGCTTTTGATTCAGTCCTGCAGCAGTCTGAAGCCGGACCGCCTTGTACGCAGCGCCCGAAGTGGGATAAAGAGAAGAACAGGAGCCGCTTTCCACTTCAGTTGGTGTGTTGTCGTGCGTCCGAGGAGCTCACTTTTTACTTATCTGTTGCCATCGGCGCATTGGAAGCTGGGTGTCTTGGTCATCCCAATGTTGGGACCCGCCCAGTTCCCAGTTCCCCTCCTACTCCAGTGGTGGGCTGTAAGCATGCACATCTGTGTGCGTTCACTTTTCAGTGAAATGTTTTCCCCCGTCCTTACACAGACACAAAGAATATATCTCACATATAGCATTTAATGTAAAAAATTTTTAAAATAAATTTAAAAAATCCCCACACGCTAATACATGCCCTAGGGCACAATTTAAATGTCTCTTAATGATCTGCATAAGCATGCACTATTGATAGTAAATGTGTTAGGTTCAGCCTTCAGCTACAGGTTTTTGTTTGTCTTGTTTTCTAATTTGATTTTCTTTTTATGGCTATGATCATTCTAATACTTTTTTTTTTTGCCACTGATATCTGTTCTTAAACCTGCAAACAGCATCCCGCCATTGCAGACCACAGTCCATGAACCACACGACTGCAAGTAGGTTATGTCTCCATTGTTATTAAAATGATCAAATGGGCAATTTTATATCACATTTTGTGTATGGAAAACATTTACTAGAGAACATGCCCCTCATATTCAAAACCACCCTCTTGATTTCTGTAAAAGATAGACAGGAACATGGGCAGGATGTTTATACAGCAAAATGTAAACATTTTCCCTGGCCTTCTTTAAATAAAAAATCAAGCAAAAGCCCAGTTAGATCAGCTAATACTCAATCTGATGCGATATGCTTCCCTGTTCGGAGAGTCGATGCTGGACGTTTTTACACATGAATATTGTTTGTGTAATGCAGTCATAATATTTATGCAGGGACGCAGGAGGAGTGAGGTGGAAGCTCCTCCGAACTACGAGCACAGAAAGTCGGACTGGGACTTGAGATCGACTCCTGCAGGCACTTCGTCATCGAATGATTCTGGAATTGAAGTAAGGAGGATTTAACACTTTTAGTCACAATATTACTAACAGTACTGGAGCGCTTCGGCTCCCATAGTGAGATACATGAGAAGTTTCACTTGTATTGTTACATAATATAGGATAATTAGAAAAGTTGAGTTCAAATTTGCATCAAGCTCTGCAGACTGCCTTCTTGTACTGAGTGACAGTTTACTCCGAAGATGATGAGCACCAGTTTGTTTGTTTGTGTTTCCAACATTGAAAAACTTACTTCTAGCTCGCTTTGTTGCTTCTTATAAAGCTGCGAGTGAGAGCTACTGGAAGGCGAGGAGAATAGCCTAAAACCGTTGACAGTAGATTGGTTATTGTTCCCTGGAGATCTCGATAGCTGCAGCCTGCAACCTTTTGGATTCAGTTAGATGAGTGCGTGCCTCTGCACTCTGTCGGCATTATTGTTTCTAGGGGCTGGTGACTGCTGGTTTTGGCACTATGGAAATAAATGAAAGGCGAATATGCACATTTTGGTTCATGCGTAAAACCAGAAAATGTTTAACGACTTCGTTGTGCGTAAAGATCCTATAATATATATTTTTAATGTGCTCAGTTTGAGGTGACAAATTTTAATCAAACTGAACGTATAACTAAAATATCAAATGGTTTATTAATGTTTCTACTGATTAAATTCCCCAACCCCAAAATATGAGCCGGCGGCTTTCCAGGTAGTTTGCCGTAGGGAAATCTAGAAAACAGTTCATTGCCAAATATTCTTTGTTAACCCAGAGGTGTTAGGCATGCCACGGTTAGATTTTGCTGTTGCAGAGGAGATTTAAAACTACAGATAAATGAATGTGAGTATTGTTTTAACCGGTGCCTGTTCGGCCACTCGCCTGAAATGAGGGCCACACATTTATCAGCATAGCGGACCACCCAGCGCGCACCAGGGGCAGGCGCGCTCCCGTTCTCTCTCTGCCCACTGTATTTAATTACAGCTGATGACTTCATACCATTAAGGCATTCTTTGTCTCACGTTCATTCGAGTCATGTTATTTACGAAGTGCATTTATGTATAAATGCCCATGTAATGTTTTTGAACTTCAATGTGTCTCTCTTGTTTACGCAGAACTTTTCTGTTCGATGGTGATGCTGTAGTCACTGTAGCATTATTCTGTACTCGGTGTAAAGTGATATATTTTGTTTTTTTAGCACCTTAGATCAATTTGGAAAATTTTATATCCAGTGGGTGTTAATGGAAAGATCAATCGATCATATTATTCGTCCTTAGAATGTCACATTTTACACGAAAGAGCGAGTTTTAAGAATCTTTTTGCCCCCTCTTATGAACAGGTATGAATATACAGAAAAAAGGCTGCTTCAGAGGTGGCAGATTATGTTCATTATTACTGGGGCTCGAGACCTAAGATCAGAACTTCCCTATTGCTGTATCGCTGACGAAGTCGTGCACTTTTCCGTGACGTCGAATCTTGAAATATTTGACAGCGCTGCATCCCCAGGAATGCTTGTCCACTTAGCTGGAGGTACACCGCAGAGCGCACAGTACTGACAGGCTTTCCGGGCCGCCTCACTGTATTTACTGAAACAGATTTTCGGTTGATCACGACGTTCCAATAATCTGCAGAACTGTACACAGATATTTATTTATTTGTCACATTCGTACTTTAATGAACCTTTTTTATAGGACCACACCCACCATAATAGGTGTGTGTGTGTGTGTGTGTGTGTGTGTGTGTGTGTGTGTGTGTGTGTATGTATATATATATATATATATATATATATACATATATATATATATATATATATATATATATATATATATATATATATACACCTTCTCTCATTCAATCTAAGCAGCATTATCAAGTCAGCTTAGTCTTGTCACTGCTCATTAAAAACACTTACTACTATCACAGAATGTTAAAATTAGACAGAGGGTACGTATTCTTTAGTCAAAGCAATGCTACTTTGTGGTATAGCTTCTTAGAAAATCCTGACATTATAAAGTTTGAAATAATTTCCTTGTCACAAGAAATTATATTAGGCCCATACCTGGCGGATCTTAGATCCAAAAGAAGCTGCTAGCTATATTCTAATTTGATTTGGCCTCTCAACATAATAAAAGGTTGGCGAGATTGGGCCCAAGGTCCAAGGAGACTGATAATATTTGGTGCAATAACTAGATTAAATGTTTCTTTCTTTAAGTAATAAACCATTTGACCTCTTCGATGGTAAAGGAGGCTCACAGAGAGGCCGCGGGGACCTGTTTGGAGGACAGTGCGACAAGTAATCGATCAACTGTCTCTAAGTTTAACCGACTTGAACTTGTTGTTCTGAAGCAAACTTTCTAATAGTGTTTCATTTTATTATCAGTACTTAGATGCGAGAATCAGAGATTGATAGTAAAAAAACGTTTAAAACCTTAACTTTTTTATTAATGACGTTTGTTTGATTTACACTGCAAATCTGAAAAAAAGTATTTTTTAAATGAACACACGGATAAATAAGATCTCATGTCAGTCTCCCAAGAAGCTGACATTAATAAATAAAGATATTAATGGCTGTTAGTAGGTGAATCTACAAATGGTTTGGAATTTGTATTAGACCAGTTTTTTAATTACATTGATTTCTGTCCTGCTTTTATTCTCACATTCATTTTATTATCTCGTGTTATACACGACTGTTAACAAATCTTAAACGCACATAGTGCCGAGCTCTCAGTTTTGCGCAGAAATACTCGGGATAAAATGTAGAAAATTCACCTCATCGTTACAGGAATTCTGGAATCGACATACTAACACTAGTAACCTAAATTTAACAAAAAGATGGAAATGCTGTTCTTATAGGTGATTTTTTTTATTACACTTTTTCTTAACTGTTTAAGATGCTTCCTAATTGGGTTTCTGGCCCTTTGCTTCTAAAGTGTCGCCCGCAGTTCACTCAGCATTGTCACTTTAATTAAAAACAGTGTGTCCTAATGTCGGAGTGGGTACCCCCTCATCACTTTCCCTGCGCTGTAGGTGGCCGTGTATATTTTCGTTTAAGTGGTGTTTATGTGATCGAGAAGGGACGGGATTGCTAGCAGACCGCTGATTGCGCGCGTTCGGCCACTATGTGGATTTAAAGTGTATTTGATGGGCATTGCCGTCTCTAGTAATCAGCTGCTGCAGAAATGGCTTTATGACGTTTTAATTTTCCCGATAAGATATCTGTACTACAAAGAAAAGCACCCCCTCCCCCCATGTTCATCAATATCATTTTCCCTTCATATATTCCGATAGAGACGTCCATAACTGAGATAGAAATATGGGATTTTGTTCAAATGAAAAAAGTCTTGCGCTTCCGAAGTGTCCTAGAGCATGGAACTGAGCCCAAGCTATCTATACGAGCACTAAGACAAACCAAAAGATAAATTAATGTTTCCAGTCTGTGCGTTATGATGCAGAAGCTGGGGTCTGATGGATATTTTAAAAAAGTAAAGGTAAAGGTATAAATAAAAAATAATAAGTTAATCTTATCTCAGATGCAGTTCATTTATGTTATCTTTTGTTCCATTTTATATATATATATATATATATATATATATATATATATATATATATATATATATATATATATATATATATATATATATATATATATATATATATATATATATATATATATATATATATATATATATATATATATATGAAGTGATACCTTGAGTCAATCAAGTGAAATAACGAATTTTACAAACTGGTTGATAACCGAGAAATGCTTAAAAAAACGGCTTTCGCAGTGCGATCATTTGAATTTACCAGTGATAACTATGAAAATCCAGCCGTGTTTAGTTGTTTGGAGTTTCCGTTCTTATTTCCTATCGGTTACATTCTGGTGTCACACATGCAGCCACCTGCCTGCCTCCTCTTCACACGCACATGAAGTTATCAATTCATTCGATTCAGTTTTATTTCTATTGCGTCACATCCCAGCACGATTTATCTCACTTCACTCTAGATAGTAAAATAAAATAACCTTCCATCGTTATTCAAGGTCCCCGCAGGAAGAAACCTGCAACAGGACCAGACGCAGAGAGGGGAGCGTAAAGGGGGAAGGAAGAGAAAAGATGAACACTGAGAAACAACAGACAGTAAACACTGGGTAGGTTGATCAGGTCAGTGACCCCAGACCAGACTTAAACTGACAACTGCGAGTCATCGACAGTGATAATAATGTCATCCAGCACAAATTCAGATTGAAAACATGAACTGATTTTTTTTTGTTGGAGAAGTTACTCAGTTAAACAAACCCCAGACCCCCACTAGAATAGCCTTTACCGTAACTGTAAAATTAGCACCAAAGTTTTGGTCATATCTGGCGTGGGGGAGCATCTGACATTTTTTCTTTTTTATCGTATAAAGAGGTCGTCATACCAAAATATGAGTCACTGTTTTTAAAAATAAATAAATAAAATAAAACGTTATTGTGAGAACCCCTCGCTGCTCAGCAACACTTCACACGCCTTCCCGCAACTGTCCCTGGTGTACCATATTGTCCAATTATAGACGGCCCACTCACAGCCCCTTTTATTCTTCTGCTTTTTTTTTCTGGATTCACTTGTTTGTCGCATGTTAAAGCAAATTTGACCAACTGGTCCTTTTTTGACAGCCTCACGTCGAAGCATTCTTTTCAGACAGTGAAAAAAAAGCACCAAGGCATATGCAAAATTCTTTCTGGTTTATTTTGTGATAATAAGCAGTACCACATAATTTGACATGAAGGACAGCAGTGGGGAGGATTTGGCAGGTCTTGAGCTTTCACAAATTCCTGACTGTCCAAATGTGGTTAGCACTTGTAGGGAAAATGCTTCATAATTTTATATACCTGTATATAGCAGCAAACTTGGTGTTTCAGTAAGTTTGTAACTTGCTCGCTTGATCAAAAAGGACAAAAGAGTAGAATTCAAAGGAGAAAGAAAAACGTGATAACTATAAAAATATATATGGAAACGTTTTACTTACAAGGTTAAAGTATGAAGAAAAACATGATATTGGGTTCAGTGTATGTTTTAATATGTCTCACTGTCAAGTGTCTGTTTTCATACTCCAGCCCAATTTATTAAAACAATCTCTATAATAGAAAGGATTTCAAAATATTCCTGAATATCATCAACTTTCAGTGAAAATCATTCATCAGATTTTTATTTACTTTTTCTGTTAAGAATATTTGGTTTTGGTTTCTTGACATAATAAAAAATAAAATAAAATAAAAAATACATGGCAAAGTTTGTCAGAGAAGAAGTAGTAACACTGGCTATGTTGGCTGATCAGAGATTATTAAAGGGGCAGGTAGTTTGGTAAAATATTGAATGACAACATTTGCCATTTCTCAAAGTTTTAGTTTTCTTTTGTGTTGGAGTGTTAAGAGTGTGGTCTTCAGATTTGTTTACTTTTATTTTACATAAAACTTTATTTAAATGTGTTGCTGAATATTTAAACTTGGACCTCCTGGTGACCATCCACCATCATTCTTGAATCATTTTGTTTTTTGCATTTATGTTACTTTAGGGTTGTTGTTTTTTTTCTTCTGTGACAAAATCTGCAGATAGAATCAAAATTCCTTGAATCATTGCCCATTACTTTGTACTCAACGTGAATGTGACTTTTTATTTAGATGCTTCTCTGGATTACAGCCTTACCATTTCTCTCTGCCTTTTTTTTTTATTATTATTATAGAAAAGACTCAGTCCCACACAGTGCATTCTAGCCCATTTGGTGCCCCACCCTGGAGTCCTGCACACCTCCCAGGGCCGGTCCATCATGGTCTGTCCAATGCAGGGAAAGACATTGATAATGAGAGCTGAAGCAGAAACCACAGCGGAGAACACAAAAGAGAGAGGGAGGGCAGTCACAGGCCACAATTGGCTCTGCTGCAGGTTAGCTTCTTTGATACTGCCTTGATTTCAGTTTGATGGGTGCGCATGGGGCGACATGGGTTTATACGTATGTGTTTACATAGTATGTATGATGTTTACGCACAGCCCACCGACTCTTTTTTTCTCTTTACTCTGAAGGGGGATTTTCCTGTGGCAAGCTGCTTCGGAAAAAGCAATTAAGAATTCCCAAACAGTGCACCACAATGGGAGATATCATTTGTGCAATGTGTGCTCCATGTCCCTCACAGTTTTTGTCTGGAATTGGTTGACTATTTTTAATCTGCGCATAACCAAATCCACCTACAGACAAACCACAAATTGAATGAAGGGGAGGGGGATGAGTGGGCACTGTAATTGCCCATTGTGGAGCTCAAACTCCTCTGTTCTGCCATAAACAGCTTTTGGTAGTTCACAACTCGATACCCAGTGCTCTTGAAATGAGGGCATATCCTTGTTGTCTGTGGGAACCCATTGCCGGGCAGTGGTTGGAATCAGTCAGGAATGTTTTGGGATGGTAACTGGATTCAGTTGTAATACCCAGCTCTCTACAGCAGAACACTAGGGTGGGAAAAAGGCCGAGAGCATTTCCTGAGTGGAGGGGGGTCCCAGCGAAGCATCACACGCATGGGCATCATGTGACAGAGACCCTGCCAGGTTTCGGCTATGATCCCAAGTGAAGAGAGGAGTGGAGAGGAGTACAACCGTGAGGGGAGGTGTGGTTGGTACGGTAGGCAGTGCCAAGGAAAGAAATGAGAGAACAGGGAGAGGCTGGAATGAAGAAGGAAGCTTAAATATTGTAACTGCAATGTAATGCAATCTGTGAAGAACTAGTCAAAGGGTCATAAAATGTGCATAATAACAGTAATGTTTCATCTACCCAGATCAAATAAAAAGCTACTTTCAGCTACTCCCTTATTTACAAGGGGTCACCACAGCGGGTAACACTGCGTGTTTCATTTGGCAGATGTTTTTTTACAGTGGAGGCCTTTCCTGATGCAACACCCAAGAGATTTGTGTCTCCTCCCAGAAACCAACTGGGAATCTTTCACTTGTTAGGCAAATGCGTACATCACTACACTATGGAGCTGCTAACAATCCAAAGTAAATAATAATAAATAAAATTTAAAGCTTAAAAAATAGTTTAAACCCAGCCTAAATGAAACACTGTCAGAATTGCATCGGGCCATTCAGTATCATTTTTTTTAAAAAATCGATCAGAGGTTGGGTATTTAATCAGAGGAAGTGTGTTTAAAAAGGAAGTATCTATAATTTCAAAATGAGCATGCTATTAACAAATAAGTGTTCTTGCCACATTGCACATCAAGTCCTCAAGCTGTGACGTATCAGGTCGGTGAGAAATAATGTGGATTTTTAATTAATAAAGCTTTATTGTGCATTACTCAAGCAATGCGGTCATAGCAAATGAAAAGTTAACAAAGCCAGTTATGCCTTTACGTTTTTAACTCACAGGCTAGTTGTGCAATTTTGGTACATCTGTGCACCATAAAATGCAATGATCACCTTTATTTATTGTTTGTAACTGTAAAAAATAATGCAGCCTAAATATCTATTGATCTTTAAGATTTAATCTCATTGGACACCACAGTAAAGTGCTAGTTGCACTAAAAGGGAGATGCCTGTGTGTTTCCATTGGACTTGGTTGTGGCTCTGAGGAGAATGGGGTAACTTGCGTTTGCTGAGTGACAGCAAAACACAACACAACAAACATTACTTAAAAAAAAGAAAAAGAAAAAAAAGGATGTTGTTTGTATGTTTGTTTGTTCATTTCCATTCTTGAATTTATTAATGATCGACACTTGACTGCAACAAACCAAATTTAAAGCTACCACAACAAAGCCAACAGATGTTATTTTAACGGTCTTTGTTTTAGACTAACACACCGCTTACATGTTAAAGTGGAATAAGGAAAAATAAGAGTGTGAATCAGGTCATCTGTCTGGTTCTGTGTCTGTTTTTCTGTGCGGCAGCATCATCTTTGTTTTTGTGTGCTTCTTGCAGCTACCTATGCCACTGATACATGTGTTCATGTTTGAGTATACATATGAGAATCTTGCTGACTAAATATTGGTGTGTATATGTGTCCAGACTGCTGCTGGCAACCAGACATTGCTGTCTTTGGCTTGTGTAAATGTTGTGGCGATCTTGGGAAGAATCTTACCTTATAGTTGTCAAAGAGCTTTTTATTTCCACCTGCTACCGGCCTCTTTCCGCTGGTCTGCTCTATAACAATGGTACTGCGAAAGCTGCAGAGTGTAAAGTGATTTATGTTGGACTGTATTTGGCCCTTCTTCAGATTGGGGCCTGAAAGGAAGTGGCTATCCCTCCCTTCCACCCTAAGTACCCTGCAGACTTCAGGAACTGATCAGGACTTTCTTAGACATCCCATTTTAACAAAGTGCCAGTCTGCGAGTTGCCAGGTACATATAAACATAGGTTTTCACAACTTATGAGTCAATTTACCAACACATAAAACAGAATGTAGCTCGTTTTTGCCATATAGTCAAACCCAGATTTATCCCCTCCATCCTTTCTCCAACCTCTTTTTCTGGTCCTGTCATGGGGGGAAAGAGATACAGCCTCATCCCCACTGCATTCTTTCCATTTTGCTGAAGAGGAGCGTGGCAGAGAAGGTAATCCATTACCCAAACTGTCTGTCCGTCTCTCTCCATACTTCTAACTGTGTTTCTCTTTCTCCTTCCTCTAGGCTAGAGTGGGCAGGCGTGTGGCTTTGGCCACAGGAAGCTGTGAATTCTTTGGAGAATGGAAGATGTCTTATGGGGAGACATACTGGCCCCCCACTCACCCACTCACCACCTCAAAATGACCCCTGACCCTTTCATGTGTTTATATCAGACCGTGGAAGTGAGAAATAGTGATGAGTCACTCTGGCTGTGTGTTTACACTCCGGAGTCACGCAAGGAAGGAAATCAGCCACGGTCTGCTAAAAGTGGCGAGGTGAGAGAGAATAGCTGCAGTCCCGAGCGCTGCAGTGATTTACCTCTTAGAGCCAGAATTTGCTTCGTGTCATCTCTGCAGTGAAAACTTTCAACCTGTAGAAAAGCACAGTAGAGGAAAAGGGCCAAAACAAGTAGTAGCCACTGGGGATAGGTGGGTTTGTGCATGTGAGAGTGTCTGCTGCTCCCATACTGACTATTTTGGGAGACAAAACTATTATAATATGTAAAATAATTAATTCAGCAGAATGCATGTTATCCAGATGTTAGAGAATTCCTAATATGTTGGTGTTTCTTGTGTTATTAGTGTTGATTACTGTCAGTTGCTTTCTAATCAGTCCCAAGTCTCACTGTCATTAAATGAAAACCTACATCCCCACACGTTCAGTTTGTCTTTAAGAAGAGCTGTTTTTAATCTGATGACTGCATATTTCACTGTTATTCTTTTTTTCTTTCTTTCTTTTTTTTTTTTTACATTTTTTTATGAGAGTGATAGTTAAATAACTAACTAAAACTGGGGTTATAACACTTTCACCCAGCAGCAGTGAAATGCTCCCCTTGTTTTTGTTTGTTTTTTAGTTGACTGTATGTGGAAAAGGGTTAAAAGAAATGTTAGGCATGGACCTGATGGAATTTCTACAGTCATTGTAATGAAACTGATATTTAAAAGAACAAAAAAAAAGCATCAAGCAAGAGCCTTAATTAGTTGGCAGCATATTTAAAATTTTTGTTTGGAAATTCAAATGGTCTCACCCCCAATTGTCTCCAGGTGGAACTAGATAGGGAAAAATATAAGATTATTAAAATAGTTTATGTATAAATGTGATTTTTAACATATATTTAAGTGCCAAGTGGATTACATGAAAGCAAGAAAGAGTCCGTTCTAATGGCTGCAGTGATATACATGTGTGTTTGTGTGAAAATAGTTCATAAAGATACAAAACCCACAATTTTGTCAGAGTTGAATATTTTTAATGGCTTGGATAAAACAGTTATTTTACATTTTAAATTGAAATTGAAGAGGAAGACAGACATGGTGCTTACACATCTACACATAGCAATAACACTGTGAGGGGGAATTTGTTCACGTACACTTTATCACGTACATGTTTGAGTGATCGTACGGTATCATTGCCATGAAAACCACACTGGACACATTGCGTTGTGCTCAGGAAGACTTTATGTTCAGTGAACTCTAAGGTGTGTTTACTGTGGCTTCCACCGCTTTTTCAAACACAGTGTCATTGTTGTCCTCCTCTCTGCGTGACTTCAGATTTTAAATTGCACAACTGTTGTTTTCGAGACACAGCTGTAGTTACTGCTGCTGTGCTCTGTAAATAAAAGTGACACTTTATTTCTTCCCGTCACTGCACTGGTGCAAGTGCCTTCATTGCTGACTGTAGTGCGTATCCTTTTACACACCCCCGTATGCACCGCCACAATGAGAGAGTCAGCAGCTCTTATTTTGGCCGATCTCTCCTGAATTGTAAGTCCTGTCAGGGGTTTTGATTGATAGTTACATTTATCACCATATTATTAAGTAATCAGGCTCACCGCAGCTGGGCCTGAAGCTCCTTAATTCTAGCTAAAGTACACAGCTTCATGCTAATTAAAGGTTTGGTAAACCTGTTTATTTTCGTGAATTTTTAGAATATAGTTGTCTGTGTTATTATGTGTTTTAAGTGAGCTGATTATTGCATTTGTATCCTCTCTGGAGCGTTTAGAGCCAACCTTTACTACTGCATCTTCATCAGAAAAACTGTGAACATGCAGAGAGAAATTCATGCTTCATATGCTGCATGTAGACTATAAAGTATTCTGCATTCTGTAAAATTTGCAAAACAGCTACCTGGGAATGAATGTAAATTCTGTAAATAACACAAGAGGCTGAATCAGTCTGTGTTCTGTAGATGAGGAGAGGTTTCATTTTGCTTCCTTAATAGAGCCTGCAGCGAGCTGCATTTGTGTATTGCTGAGATAAACACAGTCATGGCAAAGTGGCTGCGCTGCTGAGTGTGTCCTGACTGGAGACAGAGAGCACTGTGGCACTGTACTTTCTGAGATGCTGGCAGCTCTCTTGAGGTAGGGTTAATTTGATGAATGGCCATTTGCTAATGGGCCATGTATTAGGGTGAAAAAGCTCTTTTAAAAGCCATAGTTTGAGTCGTTTCTATGGGCAATTTGATTTAGAAATCAATCAGGTGGCAGATGTTTCATGTTGGATCAGTCAACTTTGTCCTATGCTCGCTTTTAACCAAATATGAACTGCTTGAATGACTGCGTGTAGTAATCAAAGGAGAACATAACTTCATATAGTTAAAACATCAGGAGGTTGTACGCTGTTTAAAAATGTTTTATTTAACTGTATATGTAAACTGATTAATGTTAAAAATGAAACATATTAGAAATTTTTTTCTTTACTATTCATGACTTCAGCGCTCGCAGTGCTAATTTTTCCACAGTGTAGAAACTATTGTGCAGAAGCTTGATTTCCAGTAAAGTTAATTTGCGTGTTCCACACATTCAGATTTTTTTATTTTAAATTTACAAAGTCAAATACCTAAAGTGGAAGGACTGACATATCTCTTATAAATATACGTATGTTACTGAGGAGTAATACTAGTGACATTTTATGATGATATATGTATTTTAAACATATCATTAAAGTCCTGTCTGCTTTGTTTTCAAGTTGTTATATTAGGAGTAACACATTTGTGTGGTGTTTGTGTGATAATTGTTTCCATATTTCCCGTTACCATCCTTCTCTTCTGTTTTTATCTGTTGCACTCTGTAAAAAAATTAATAACGTAAAAAAAATTAATAACTTTGTTCATTATGTATTTCAAATAGTTTTTAGTTGAGCTGCTGTTTTACAAAATGGATAAAGTTTACATGTTTTCATTAATAAATTTCCCATTTCTGTACAAACTGGAACCGTTGGTGGTGCATTTGCTCGTATTTCTTATGCTTATCCACATATGAACAGACAAATAAGTAACACGTACTAATGTTGAACTGTGCAAGGCAAAACCCTGTGTTTTCTTTTTTTCTGCGTGGGGTAATCTTTTACGTATGAAACCACTCAATCAGAGTTAAATTTAGTTTTAGAGCCAAATTCAAGTGAACGACCACTTAAAGACCTTATGATGACTTCTCTGGTTTTCTGCGGTAGGGTGTAGAGCACACATGATAAACAATGCCAGATACAGATTCAGGAATATTGAAGCTGCTGGTGGTCCTGCTGTTTATTTATGTGTTAGCTTTTTTTCCAATGAGTTGTAGGTCAGCGTTCACACTGTCCAGTTTTCCCAACTAAGTAGACCCTGCAACTGAACAATGCTTGATCGATAAATAATACCACTGCTTATCCGTGACACACAACAGACTTGAGTGCTTGTGTTGTTTCTGACCTTGGACCTCCGTTTGGCTAAAAGCAGATTCACGCTGGTTTATCTGTTTCTGCGGAGGTCGTGTGAATCAGAGCAGCTCAGACATTCTTAAAACATATATTTTAAATACAGGGGGAAAAAGAAGACAAAATGATCACTATGCCCTTTTCAACACGTTCAGACATGTGATTACAGTTGAAACGACTGATATTAATGCCATGGAGTAGGAATCTTGTCTTTTTGATAGGTGAATAAGCTTCATTAAAGAAGTAGAAAACTAGTATACATATTATTTAGTTTAAAGCAATAAATACTCTGAAATGTTTGTCTGAAAAAATTACATCTCAGTGGATTTTTCTTATACTCACTTCTATTCTTAATATCAAATGGACACTCAAGATGTTACTTTTCTAGGAGGCCGTGGGCCATTTCTCCCTGTCCAAACTGCCTTATCTCAGGTGTTGGTAAGATCAGACAGAGAGACAGACAGCCACATGGTTCTACTTTTGCTTGCTAATTCCAGGGAATCAATCCTAAATGACACCTATGGGATACACAGAGTGGATTTCCCTCTGATGCAGATTGGTGGTGGTTTGCAGATGAAAGACAGTAAAATAAATAAAGTTGTGGCAAGCAGGCAGAACTCTTCTGTCCACACAGTACAACCATAATGGTATACATGCTGACATGCGGGAAGAAGTGGACGCCTGCTCCTGTTTTCACCACTGTTGCCATGGAAATGCTGATGGACTGCTGCTGCTCGTCCTAAATATCTCTGTGGACGTTTGTTTTGAAAAATATTCTGTTTTTCACTTTCAAAGGGTTGGAGAAAGTTACCAAACAAGTAGAATAATAGTGATTAGCAGAAAAATGGCTCTGTTTGCCGTTACCCTCTCTGCTTGCTGGTACTCTTTTAATTCTAGAACATGTCATTAAATCAAACTCAGCAGTATCAAATGGCTTTTTAACCTCCCCTAATTAATCTTTTCATCAGCTGCTGTGTCTGCGGTTGGCCTGAAGTAAGAATGGTAATGGTAAGACAATCCTTGCTTGACTCATCCAGGCTGGGATCATACGTGATACTCCTACAAGTTACTCCGACCTGCTATTCCCCTCGGTGCCAATGCAAATTCATTGTGTTGCACAACACTGGACATTTCGCTCTTGCAATTTTTTTTGCATCTCCTGCAAAGCATGACTTAAAATTAATTACTGCTGCTTATTGTACTAACTGGTGAACTTTATATCTACTTATTGCACTTTGTCTGCTGAAGGGACAAGTGTGTGCTCACTGTAACATCTGTATAAATGGGACTATTATGTGATGCCAAAGCCATTTTGGAAACCGTTACGGTCCAATATGCAAATGAGCATATTATGTGGAAACTTAAAGCCTCCAGTATGCACACACTGAGAATTGACTTTTCAGAGAAGCACCAGAAATCTTGTGTCCAGCAATTAAACTTTGGAAAACAACAACATCTGCATATTTTTGCATTAAATGACAAAGAAAGGGCAGAGGCAAAATTTAAGAACATCTGTCAAGGTAATTGTGGGGAAAAAAAAGAAGAAGAAATTGTTTTATTTCAAGCCAAGCCAACTCTGAGGATTTTTATAGAGCTTAATATGTGTCTGCAGGGGATCTTTGTTAAAAAGGTAGAAGCAGTTACACAACTGATCCTCTTATTGGCTCAATAATTAGCAGCAAATACCCTGCAGATAATGCAGGGGCATTATCAAGTTTTTGTCACTGGTGCCACTAAAGTGATTTATTCAGATTCTGGTCAACTCCCGTCTGATGCACTTTAACAAATAACAGCCTAAGGTCTGGCAACCCCCCACCCTGCTCACCTCTGTCTCCCTCTGACCCCCACACACACACTCGCAGTGACAGGGTGTAACACTGATATCACCCAATAGTCAAGCCATTCTACTCTTCAGGCAAAGAAATACAATAATGATACGTCATCTTTGTTAAAGGAGTAATATGCTGTGTGACAATGCTAAAATTGTTGCCTTCATTCCTTACATGAACATATTATTATCCTTTACAAGAAGCCAAAAATGTGCACTCCTATTTTAATAACAGTTTATTATTTAAAACTACAATTTTTAAAATTTTTTAAATGATTAAAATGTCTGTGACCACCAGCAGCACTGTGTGACCCAGGGGCTCAGGGTGATAAGACCTCCATAACTCTACTTTATCCCCCTGCTCATTATCAACCCCAATCCCAGATCTGCCCTGATCCCTTGGGCTACAGCAGGACAGGCTTCTCTCTACCTTCCACTGCCTGAAGATAATGTGGGAGACAGTGAGGCTGAGCTTAACTAACTCCAAGCACTTGACAGCTTCTTTCTGTGGGAGGTAATTTCTAGCAATAAAGTGTAAAGGTTGGTGGATTTCAGGTTATAGACCTACTGGCAAGGAGATAGTTAAAATGTTGCAGTTTTATCATATTCTGATTGATTTTACTTTTATTTTTTTGTTCAAACTCTACATTAAAGTCCACTTGTAATGTGAGAGTTCAGAGGATTTCATTTCTTTGGTTTCTTATACTCCACATCTATTGGCTATCATGAAATGGCATTATTGCCTATCAGTATTGATCAGCATGATAAAAAAAAAGTGCTACTGAGGCTTCATTGTTGGATAGATTGTTGCTCTGCTCAAATTTAGCTTTTATAAGGAAACCTATTACAATTTGTAACTGAGACCAAGCAGACGTGTCAATAAATTAATACAGTATGAATTTTATTTTTTCAACTCATGCTGTTATTTCTGGACTCTTTGTCTGCCACATGGCATGTTGCACATATTTTTCATCACTTTCTTTAATCGACACAACACTGAACTGTTTAAATTTATTTAACTTTCTTGTCCCATCAAGAGGGTTTTTATGAATTGAACCACTGTCTTATGCACAAAGCATGATTGATGTGTTTCTTATTAACCTGCTAATAATGTGGCTTTTAAAAAAAAAAATAAAGCAATTTCTTGCTAAAGTTTCTTTTGACAGTGATGCACCAACGTTTGTGTGTTTTCTTTACCCAGTCTCTGAACTGCATTCAAATGACTTTGTGTTCTGTGCTAGAATTGTAGTATCCTATAAGTATCCTCAGCGCATATAACTGTGCTCTGTCCAAGAACTGTGTGTGTGTGTGTGTGTGTGTGTGTGTGTTTGTGTGTGTGTCTGTTTTGGTGTGCCTCAGGATATCCTTCAGCTATTCCACTGCTTTGTTTATGGATCCAAGTTTATGTATGAGAGGGAGAGTTCATTTCAGCGTGTCTGTGTGTGCATGCTTATGTTTCTGTGTGTATGTTTTATATTTGGTGTGAGAGGTATGGTGATGGACATGACTAAAGTTAATGGAGTTGCGTTCTTATAACAGTCACTTGCATACTCTCAGCCTGATGACCAGTCAAATATTTATTAATCTGATGACAAGAATATTCTGATTATGTCAGAGCTACCCAAACAGCAATAAATATATTATGAAAATTCAATATTTGCTATGTTATGCCTTGCATTTTTAGCAGATATACTTGTCATAAAAATAACCCAAGGATAAAAGAGGATTGAGAAGTCAAGAACAAGTGAGTCATACAAATAAAGGATTTTAATCTATGGTAGTAGTTAAATGGAAATTTGACCTGGAGACACAAGATTTTGTGGTAGAAAACGACTGCCACATAATTATCATAGAACCAAAGATGTATTTATGAAACGTTTAACACAGAAATAGTAAAAATAAAAGAGATTACATGTCATATTCCAAAGCAATGTTGCAAACTGCTGTAGCATTAAATATTAATTTGTTTAGATATGTATTAAATGGATTTTTTAAACATCTGGATTACCTTCATGTAAAACAATTTGAATATCTTTTGGCTGCATTTGTGTTAAGAGCTAGGATAGCCAGAAATTTCAGAAGCATGCCACAACATAATGAAAACCTTTGTTTTTGACTAAGTTTTTTTTTTGAATTGTGGAAGTAGAATGAATAGATTCAGGATTGTTAAAAGGACAGCTGCTCAACAGTCATCTTACATTTTCGGGTTATATTTATGAAGAGACAATGTCAGTCTATCTGTCAAAGAGAAACAGGAAATTTAAGGAGGCTTACTAGAAAGAGCTTGGCAGTCACTGTAGAGCAAAGTAAAACTCTGAGCAATACTCTCGCTTCATGCCTGAAAATCAATAACCCAGACCCCAGTGGTGACTGCACGCGAGAAAGACCCCACACAGCGGCAAACTTTTCCCTGTCCGCTCCCCCTCTCACTCCTCAGTCTTCCCTCTCTTCACAGTTCTGTCTGTCCTTATCTGCTCTTTTTTTATTTCATTTTTTGTTTCTGTTTATGTCTTTCTCTTCTCTTAAGCAAGCTGGGTTTCAGAACACCAGTGAGGGATACTAGGAAATAGCTGTAAAATGATTCATCAGCTGGCTGACCTTTACCACATGCATGAATTTTTGTGAGTGCAAGTGCATATGCAAGAGAGCAGAGCCAGGAGCTGGGAGGGGGCAGAGGCGTGCAAATTTCTTGTTTTAATTTCTGAATTGGCTCTTAACCAGGGGTCAAAGGTTGGCTTAGCACAACAACTGTGACAAGATAAGCACCTGTTTTCTCTGCTGCTATAGGCTAGAGTTATCCTATTACCCGCAATATGTAAACCTCTCAAAAGACCTGTACACACATGCGTAAATACTGACGTAAATATGGGAAAACACCAGTTCTTCTCTCTCAGGGAAAACACTAACACTGTCAACATCTTCCACCCCCATAACTTCAGAGACATCCAGTATTACCTGAGTACAAACTCGTCATCAAGAGCTTTGTTTTGAGCTGTTTGATGCTTTGTTTACCTCGTTAGTAGAAAATCTGTAATTGAACATTTCAGGATGCTCATTACACTTCACAAGTTAAGAGAAGATGCTTTGTATAAAAGGTACTGGCACGGATACCTCTGTGGGCACGCAGTTCTTTGGGTTGGCATGGCTTTATTTTTAGACACTAAATAGGCACAGAGAAACCACCTTTCTCTGCCACATTTTAGCACCCGTAATTTAGCCCACCCCTTGTTTATTCTCCTTGGGGCCGGCATGATCTTTCTGTTTTTCTGCTGGTGAATGATGAGGGGTCACCACGGCTGGACACATTCACAGAGGTTAAAAGAAAAAGAGACATCCTCCTACGTTTTAACAGTATATGTTCTTCATTCCCTCCACGCGAATCCATCACAGCAAGGCAGGAATAGCTTCATTAAGCTAACGATGGAGCTAATCAGACAGTACCAGCTGCTGCATGAGAACACGCCATTTAGTACGAGCAACACAGCTATATTACACATAGCTGGAGTTAATTCAGATTTTTTTTTGTGTCTTTAAGACCAGTGGCAGACGTGGAGATATTCCACATAGTAGAGCTAATGATGTCGAATCTGCCAATTTTCTGGGGTTCTGCGAACTGTCATTAGATCAGAGTTAGCTTGTGATGGCATGTCATATTTGCACACTTGTCACATGACGTTGGCCAAAACCCCCCAAAGCCCAGAGACAGAACACTGTGGAGGTGTCAGCGTGCTGCAGTAGAGGCAGGTGGTGAACAGAGCATTTAGAGGACTCCTTTCTCTTTCTCACCTTTTAGCATAGTTAGATTGCTGTTTTGACATTTGGAGATCCAGTAGATGTTATCTGTCTTTCTTTAATTTCTCTACTCGTACTCCATAAAGTGAATAAAGGAGCTTTTATGCTTTGTGTTTGCTTTTCTTTTCATTTCTTATTATATGTCACATTCTCTTAGGGTTAGGCACTTATCTTCAGCTGGAGAGAGTGTGTGCAAGTTGCTACTGAGCCAGTGGTCACTGTGTGTGGTACCCAGCCAAAGAGCAACTATGTGTATCTGACAGTCAGCATTGCTAATCCATACATGAGTAAAGGCTCATATTACGCTATGGGTTTTTCTATGCTGTACTTATCTTTGTGGTGTTTGTGTGCGTGTAAATGTCTCCTCTCACAGTTCATTGTTAATTAGGTATGGTGATGTGAGTATGTTGCAGGCTTGCATGATCAAACGCAGAGGGCTGAATGTGAAACCGTACAGGGACGAGGGGAAGCAGTCACGAAAGCTGTCTTGGCAGTCATGTGTGTGAGTGCCTTTGCTGTGAGCTTGGAGGGAATGCTGTCTGAATGCTCTGGCCTTTCACTAAGCCTGGGCTTTCTGCTGTATTAATTACTCTCCACAAAATCTGATTTCTTGGCCTTGTGCTCTAAGACCGAGGCCTTGACACTCGACTCTTCGCTTTGTGCTGTCTATAAGGATTGAGTCAGCATGGTTTCCCTCAGTGTGTGGTTTCAGATGTGTGTGAATACATGAGGAGGAAACTAGTAAGATTTGACATGTGTATGGTTGAGGTAGAGTTGAGCAGAGGGGGAGGTTGGGAGGGAAGGAGAGGAGGGGCAGACTTTCTGCATCTGTGTGTGTGTGTGTGTGTGTGTGTGTGTGTGTGTGTGTGTGTGTGTGTGTGTGTGTGTGTGAGACAGCCAAAACTGGCAGACCTGATAAGAAGGGTCGGTCCAAATGAATGGGGGTCAATGCTAGAGTGGTGTAGTAGGGACCCAGTCTGGTTAGGAGAGGCAGGGGTCCTGCAGGTCACAGAGTCACACAGACAGGGTGTGTAGCCTTACATTGTTCTGGGGTAGAATGGTGTGGTGTGTGTAAGAATGACAGTGTGTCACGATGAAAATACTTTCTCACAATTGTCTGTAAGAAAGTGTGTGCTCATGAATTTTAAGCTCATGTGCAATGTGTCTGTGTAGGTTCTCAGTCATCCAGGTCATAGTAGTCTCTGGAGCTTGAAAAAAGGGTGACTGAAGAGCCAAAAGGCCAAAAGGCTTCTTCAGTTCGAAGAAGCCTTTTGGATGAGAGGTGAAACCAGTTGCCTGTTTTTCAAGCTCCAGAGACAAGCTCATGTGCATATATACTAATATACATTTATACTAATATTAGCAACCTGAACTGACAAAGCATATAAAATGTATGTTTGTTATTTTGCACTATACAAGTAAAATTGAACAGACCACTTGTGAGGTTGCAGGTCAGAGCGATGAACTGTTGAACAGGCCTCACGCTGGTTTTACTGCCTCTTCTGTGTAGCTCCCAAGGCTGCGGGGACCAGGGAAAGGACAGTTAGCTTGGAGTGAAGTCACCATATTTTCCTTTTTACGCTATCATTAAGAAATGCAGCTGGTTTTTCACAAGATATGTGAACCCTGACTGTATTAGTTTGACCTTCTGGCTCAGTCAGAAAATTTTAGGACAGAAAAACGTAAAACACTGAAGTATGCTGGGAAGTTGTTTTCTTTTGCGTGCATGGGGCAAGTGTGGAAATATTGTGAAACCAGATGTACTTCTGTAATTCCGCAGCTCTCTGTTTTTTTACAGAGATGCTCGTTATGTGTGTGTGTGTGTGTGTGTGTGTGTGTGTGTGCGTGTGTGTGTGTGTGTGATGTTAGCTCTGGGTTGGCAGTGCCACTTTAATGACCTAAAGCTCCAAATTCTTAAACCCGGACAATTTTGCCATTAAACCCCTGTCTCTCTCGCATAGAGCTCGAGCACTCTTGTTACTGGGGGGAATCTGTCAGTGTGACGCAGTGCTGGTTTGTCTTGGCGGCCGCTCTACTGCTATGGGATACAGATGTTAACGGTCTCTGTGTGTGTTTCTCAATTAAAGCATTAATCCAAATCAACCCAAATGATCGCACACAGCGCAACGACAACCAGGGAGGCCCCTCGTACTTTCTTTCTCCTTTTCTCGCCTGCTTTACATTTCTATCTTCCTTTTCTTTCGTCTTAAATGTCCATCTTTTCTCACCCTGTGGCCTCTTTAATTGTCTCCATCACCTCTTCAGTTCATCAGTGTAATCCACCTCTCTCCTTCCTCCTCCCGCTCCCTCCTGTGATTACTCACCCTGCATTCCTTCAGCATGCATCAAAGCAGCCAGTTCTAAATGTGGAAAAAGTGAATGTTGAGAAGAGAAAGACAATAGCGCAATGAGGCTCCGCTCTGTCGACCATTTCATTTTTCCGCTATTTTCTAAGATTCAAAAGTGTTTATGTTCCTCCCTCTGCATCAGTTATGGTATACTGTATATTATACCTCTATACGGGGCATGTAATTTGACACAATGATAGATTTTGAGCTTCTTAAGGGAAAGCCTTCAATTCAGAGGGATAACATGACTTTTAAGGGCATTGCAAACCCCCATGGATAACGTCTGGGTGCAAATGCATACAAACACCAGCAACCCACCCACTCACTGATATGCTCCCTCAAACAGCAGGTCACAAACATCCTGCTGTAGCTACCACTAACTCATCATGTGTACAAACAAACGTCTTGAGGAGGCAGGATGCACTTTGGAGAATGACACCCACCTGCATAGGTCAAACTGTTTGCAAATCTATGACCTCAAATATATGTTCCCGTTTGGCTCGTGCTCACTGAAAACCCCTCACCCAAAGGGGGTACACACATAAATACTGTTGTGCTTTTCCACTGGCACATATGCTGTACTCCCACTTCAAATGTTCCTGAATGTACTCACAGAGCCAAGCAGGCTTAACAATGGGCAGATATAGAGCAATCTTGAGTAAACAGTCAAAATATGGCTTCAGGCAGGGAGGGGATGAGCTCCATCTGGAGAAGTCGATGCCAGATACACATAAGTGTTCATGGGCCTGCGTGCGTCTGTACATGTGTGAGCATGGTCATGTACAATGGCAATTCTAAAGATGAAGATGTCAATGTCCTCGTGTATGTGTGTGCACTGCAGAGTGTCTGAATGTGTGTGTTCCCCTGTCCTCCCAACCCAAACACAGTTAACAGTAGCATGCTGTCATAACACCCTGCCATTCAGCAATGGAGGCTGCTGTTCATACTAAACAGGCAGAAAGCTGGAGGAGGGAGAGAAATACTGAAGAAACAGGGAGAGGCTGAGGCAGCAGCAAGTGTGGAAGTGAGTGAACGGGAAGAAGTAGAGATAAGGTAGGCGTGAGACACTGGCCTTGAGTTTAAAAAAGAAAAGAAGGACTATACTATTGTGAACAGAAGGCAGGTTTTTAATAGTTCAGAAAGTTTCATGGCAGAGGGTGGTGAAACCTACAATATGCTCCCTGAGGCCATCTGTGCATGTGTTTGTGTGTTTACTTAGAATGGGGTGTATGTGCATCGGCGCATGTATATTTATACCTGGCGCTTCATCAAATGATGCCAAGTAAAGAGCGATTGTTGTTTGGAGGAAAAAAATAAATACACAAATGACACTGAAGGCCAAATTCTGAAATTTCATGTCAAATTTCATGCTTAGCTAAAGTTGTTCATACCTGTTAAATGTTTTCATTGCTTTTTATTTTCACTCCTTTTAAAAAAGAAATACATCTAAAAACATATTTAAAAAAAATAATTTATTTTAGAATACGAAGCATACAGATTTCACATGCAAGCAAAAATATTCCAAAATAACCCCAAATTGGTCTCTTGTGGTGAATTTCAAAATTTCTTTTGAGGTCAACTCACAATAACTGAAGTTCTAAACAATGAAAACGATGGAACACACACAGACTAGCACACATGAGCCTTCAGATGAGGGGCTCCAGTGTAAACAACAATGACATGATTTTATTTTCCTCCTTCCCACCGCTCAGTAAAACAGCTTTCACGCTTGCACTTTCTTTCCATTTCTTCTCACAAGGAAGAGGAGCATATATAAAGAATGGTTCTGCTTGTTTTACTGTGAAATGTCCTTGTTTAAATTCTTTGCTCATGATCTAATAAGAAAAACAGCTATAACAGTTTATATGAATGTAACTGCTCACAAATTTATGCACGCAGAAACAAAAAAACGCTCTGAATAATTTCCATTAAGATTTTATATTTAAGTCTGAATTAGTTTCTAGTTTCTACACAAAAAAAACCCTTTAAACAGCTGCAAAAGCAGAACCACACAAGCAAATTACAGCTGGAAATGAAATAAATAAATAAATAAATGAACGTCTTATCCAGCGTTTGGTTCATTTTTAAGATTTTTGAAGTTTGAGAAAATGACTTTTCCAAAAGAATGATAAATACTAAGCTTTCTCTCCACTGAGTCTTTAATTGTCTGTACACCCTTAAACCATAAATTAAATGCTAAAATGACAGAACAACTAGAGAAAAACATTTTGCTCGATTACAGCAGCAGCTAACTCAGACTAGCCCGTGGAACATTTTAGGTTTATCTGCTTATTTTGAGAATGTTGTAAGAATATTTCTGAGATTTTTGTGAAAATCTTCTCGAAGACCTTTGATAATCTTACCATGCATTCTTCTTGTCCATTTTACCCCACTGCTGCTTATTTCGCATATGCAAAAATAAACCTCACATTTTCCCCTGTTGACTGTGTGAGGTAGTTTTCTGTCTTTTGTCTCTCATTCTGTTTTACCCCATCACTGCAGAGCCCTGCAGGATTATAGGGTTGAGAGTGCCACCTAATAACAGGGTGCACCACCAGTTCTGCTCCTGAGCATTTTGTGGACGGATGGCTGATACCTCAACTCATCCTATCATTGTCATCTAAGATGCATGGCTCTAATTAGCTGTAAATATAGGTGATTTTTTTCCTCCTCCAAATTATGCACTGGGATCTCTCTTATATAAATTGAGTTAGCGAATCAAAACATATTGTCAAAGACATATAAATATGAAAAGACATAAACTCAAATTATTAGAGTATAATATTGTTTAAAGTACAACCTTCTCAGTAAACAGACTTATAGATCGTAGAAATTTGATTTTTTTTTTTCTCTTTTTCTCTGGTCAGGCTGAACTTGGCAGCAGTATTGGTGGACATTTTTCTCTGTCAGGCCGCAGGAGTCAGTACAGCAGAGCCAGCTGCCGAGGCTCACAGCCTGGCCTCTAATTAAAACAGTGGAAAATGAGATAACTCCACAGATCCATCATGGCCGCTGTTGGCTGTCAGAGTGCTCGGGGGCTGCCACCCACCGTATGTTTACACCAGGGCCACTCGGCCTCTCTGCTCTCAGGGTGTTTTTAGAGTCCCGGCCTGATTTCTCTAATGGGCCGAGAGTTTTTTTTTACTCTCCTTCCACTCTTGCTTTGGTGCAAACCTCTCTCCCACCCCTCTTTCAAGTGTTCCTGAAGGGGTTGACAGAGGCTTGGGGTGGCAAGGCACCCACACCTCCCCTTTCCATCCCCTCCTTCCATATTTCCCACCCACTCTGCCTTGTTAGGCCTTCATTTATAAGGCCCTAATGGAAGCTGGGATTGCTGTGATGTCATGCACTAGTGCACAGAGAGGAGAACCTTTCTCTGTTTTTTTTTTCCTCATCCTTTAGCCATGCCTCAGATTCTTCATGTATACGCAACACTTTTCCATTTCACCCTTGTCTGCTTATGGCATCCTTTCCTTCCCGTTTGTCTTGAACTCCTGCACTCTGGTTTGCTTAGCTCAGGGGTTCACTGTGAGTATAGACAGAAAAGACCAAGGCAAGTCTTGCAGATCTGTTGCGAGGTCTCGCACAGGGTATAAGGGAGTGCCCAGAGGTCCACAGCACATCATGGTCAGCAATTCATTTATGTGCAGAGACTTGGAACGTGCCTGTGGTGCTTGACTATTTTGTGTTAAAAGACTTATTTTGACAGGTGCCATTTAAAAGAGAGTAAAACTGCCGCAGTGATTAGAGTAAGGCAAAAGCTGTCTTCATTCTTGCTGAAGAATGGCAGAGTGTTAGCAGATATCCTTCAAACTCTCATGCCAGCCTCACTAATGAGCCTAAGGCCTCTTCCATAGCTTTTGCCAAAACACTGCAGAGGAATCCAGCTACCAGCTCTGTTTCCCTTCAGCAAGCAGAGAACAGCAGCCTTTCACACTGGAAGGAATCTGAAGGTGGGGATGAAGGACTCGTCACAGCTGGAGATTTGTTAGCACCCTGTTAGCAGCTCTGAAATGTCTGTTGTTGTATATTAAGCCACGACTTAGATTTTCGAATGCTGTCTTGAAAGAAGAAATATTTTCTCTGTGACTGAGATTTTAATGATTTAATAGTTTCATTTAAAAAAATAAATGATAAAAAGCTCCATATATGGTGAACGGTAACTTCAAAATACATAAATTACATAACTGATACTTCAGATATATCCATTACTGATTCTGAACATAGAATTTTCATCTATATATTATGACTCTGATTATGACTAAAAGGCTAAATTACATTAATGTTTATTATTATGAAAGAATAAACACAAATAAAAGCTGGAAAGATGAGCAGGATATATTCATGTTTCTAAGTGTGTTTGCATGTGTGTGTGTGTGTGTGTGTGTGTGTGTGTGTGTGTGTGTGTGTGTGTGTATATGGTGTCCAACAGGCCACCCAGCGACAAAGCTCATTAGTTTTAGCAACACATTACTTCATGTTTCAGGTTAAATATCATTACACAAAGCCCATTGATCATGCTGCAGTGCGTTCAGCTAAGGCTGATGACAAAGACCACAAATGTGATACTTGGTCCTGTAACTGGATCTGGATGTTTTTGTTCTCATTTCAGAGGCGTGCACACACAGTTTGGTCAGCAGCATGTGCTTCATTTAGAAATCAAGCAGGGATCATTACAGTTCCACCCTCTCTCTCTCTCTCTCTCTCTCAGTAGTAGCTAACACGTTTTCAGACGTCAACAGATGTCAAATTACTCTACAATTAGGCCAATGGGCCTCCTTGCACGATTGCATTGTGTGCTTTTGCTAGAAAGGGTTTGGTACATTGGGCTTTTGATTTCAATATGATGACAAGTCATCCATCACGCGGAACACTCTCTCTCTACTTCCCTGCTCGCGTCTCTCTCTTCCAGGCTTTCTTCTTGCTCGCTCACTCTCTTCCCCTGACCTCACTCCATACTCACTTGCTCTTTTTCTGCCCCCTGACTCTCCTGTCCCCTCCCTCCTGTCACTCTCAGTCAGGATGAAAAAAGGTCAGTGTAAGAGTCAGCTAAGAGAAAGAACAGGAGAGTAAACAGGGGAGAGAGATCAAGAGCATTTTACACCCGGTATAAATATTTGCAGAAATGTGGCTGCAACACGTGGAACACACATGAAGAAAAATAAGGAGGGGAGAACATTGCTGCAGTCAGATTTCTGCACACATGCACATGCGACCCACATGTAGGCATGCACATATACACAAACCTACAAAGCATTTCTTAAATCTTTCTCTGTTATTGGCATTTGGGCTGGCAGGGCAGTGTAGAGATCAGAAAGACCACCCTTCAGCTAAATGGCTTGTGATGCAAACCTGCATGCAACAATGTAGTGTCCTTGAGCACAAAATCAAATCCCTCCAGATCCAGATGACCATATGCTTCATATGAAAAAAATACTTTCCATGTTATTTCAGTTCCATTGATTGTTACTTTAGAGCAGAAGAGTGCTTATCTTGTATTACACTGGATGATGTGACCTGCGTACGTGTCGTGAATTCCCTGTCAGACTGTTGTCATCTGACTGACCGCTGAGCCTGCATTACACACAGCTGGTTTCAGTATCACGACCACTCTTGTAATTACTGACATGCCTGCAAACACCCAGCGACACCACTGAAAGTCTTGGCTGTGATGGATGGACAGGTGAGGAGACCCTTGTCACTGAGAGTGTGATAGCTCACAAGAAGGAGTCGGGTGCTGACAGAGCGATAAGTTTATTCTAGCAGATGATAGATAACATGGCAGAGTGGGAAGACTGGCTGGTGTTAGAGGTGCTGACAAACAGCAAAAGCAACTTTTAAGAAATAGCACCGAGGAATTGATTAAAGAAGTTGACAGATGAAGACACTGTAAAACATGCCTAACTTGAAATTTCCTTTTATTTAACATATTGAGGAATTAATCAATCAAAACAGGACAATTAATGGTAACTCCTCCTAAATTGCTGGCATAGCCCTATTGCACAGCTTTTTGGAGCTGCACTGCAGGAGAAGCAGAACATCACTGCTGCCTTAAAAGGAGGGAAACATCTTACAGATGCATAACGACATGATAAGAGATGCTAGCTCTCTGCGTTATCCCCCCTTCTCCATTCACTGAAGTCACCTTCAATCAGTGGTGAGTCCCAGCTCTGTTTCCTTCTCTTTATCTTTCTAGCCCCCCCACCTCCAATTACTGTTTCCAGAGAAAACGCATGCAGACCTCTTCATTAGGCCCCAAAATGTGACAAAATATGAGGTACACGGTAAACCCGGATAAGTTGAATCTACTTATTGCCTTAAATTATTTAAGTTATGAAGCATTAGTTGAATAAGTGCAGTGCACTATGTTCAATGTACTTGAGGCCCTTTTGGAATGGATAATATTTAAGTTGAATGTACCAATTACAGAGTTTCAGTAACTGAAGACACTTAGTTTAAGCAATCATTCACCACCCATTTATTTAACTCAGTGAGCACTACTCCATTACCAATTGAATTAATTGTATGTTCTAATTGACCAAACTTGACCAGCTAACACTGAGAAAGACAGGTAACCATTCACACCTATGGGCAATTTAGGGTGACCAATTAACCTAACCCCAGTAACTGCATGTTTTCAGACTGTGGGAGGAAACCCATGTAGACATGGGGAGAACATGCAAACTCAGGCCAAGGTGGAATCGAACCCTGACCTTCTAGATGTTGCTCTAGCTGTGAGGCAGCAGTGCCTAACCATTACATCACCGTGCTGCACAACATGTCTTCAATCCAATATCATCAATTCAGTCTGTTAAAACTGGTATAAACTTGATTTTTGGCAGGTGCAAAACCTGATGATATTAAGTTGTTTGAATTCAAACACATAATTACCATAAGAGAGACCATTATAAAAGTACAGTCTACTCAGAACTGATAAGTAATGTAGCAAAATGACAGCTGTTTAAGTAATATAAGCTCAGTTTATTATAGTAGAAGCTGTTGATTGGACTTAAAAACACAATTACAATAAAAAAGGACATGAAACAGATCAGCTTACTCAGAATTAACAAGTAATGTTCACATATTAGGCAATTTTTAGTAATATGAAATTAATGGTTTTAAGTCGGATCAAAATCTGGGTTCACAGTGTAACTGACTGAGGCAGAGCACTATTCTTTACTGATGTGTCGTCTTTGAAAACTAAATTTCCTGAGAACTGAGCAAACTGAAATCATACATATATAGAAAGTGTGGCATGATACCCCCCCCAAAAAACCCCCCATCAGATATGGAAAATAATACTGAATTCAGTAAGATGTGATTGATATCAGCTGTCCAGAAGAATGCAATATCATTTATAAGCCACATAACATCAAAATAAATATATTGTATTCATAGCCATTATCAACTAGACAGGTGCAAACTAGAAACTGTTTCTTAATTTCAAAGTCATAGTGTTAACATTAGCCAAAAAATATTTCACAATTATTTTAGGAGCTTTATAAAACCGTTAATCGTGTCCCTTGTTAATCAATTTGTTTAAAATGTTGCTGAAATGTGCAGCACTTTGCAGTGTGCATAATGTTGCAAACACACACAGATTAGTTTGCAGAGTTTGGCTAACCTTAGCAGTGCTAGAAGCATTAGCCTTTGTTTCTTCTTTGTTTAAGAATAATACGTTCAACCAACTACTATTTCTTGGCACCAGCGAGGAAAGACAGCAATCTTTCAATGTCTAGTCACTTTTGTGTTTAAATACTTGTTTAACAGCCTAAGTAGTTAATTATTTACCAAATATTATAATATCAAAATTCTATTTCAAGTATTTTTCTTCTCAAACTTAAAGGAAAAAGAAAATCCTCCCTTGAATATTTATCAGTTATTACCACATGATACAAATGAAGAGCTCAGATGCAAAACCCCTCCAAGTCTGTCTGACATTTTTTATTTTAGATAAGCATATTTTTTTCTTAAATATCAGGCTCATATGTTCAGGTAAGTTAACTTTAATTGCAACAAAAATGTTATTAATCACTGAATGAAATGGCTTAGTTTCAAAAAAGTAACTTGGGTCAAGTCACTGGTTTTGAACAGGTTTGACTGTTTTTTGCAGCAAAACCCATTATGTCCTTTTTTTTTTTGCAGAAACCTGTAAGTCCTCCTCTTTGAAGAAGATATAAGAAATGGTTGCACATTCACTAAAGATGCAGTTGGAAACTGCATCTCTCTGCTCTCTTCTGTTTCCCCTCATCTCCCAACCAGTCACGACAGATGGCTTCCCCTCCCTGAGCCTGGTTTTGCCAGAGGTTTCTTCCTGTTGAAAGGGAGTTTTTCCTTCCCGCTGTCATGAAGTGCTTGCTCATAGGGGGTCGTCTGATTGTTGGGGTTTACTATGTATTACTTTGGGGTCTTTACCTTACAATATAAAGTGCCTTGAGGTGACTGTTGTTGTGAATTGATGCTAAATAAATAAAATTGAATTAAACTGAATTAAAAGATTTCAAATGATGAAAGCAGAATTCAAAATGAAACAACGAACAAATTGATCAGCAACAACCACATGGTACAACTGTATACAATCACACCAAATGACAGCATATGTTGTTAAGAAATAACAGAGAAAACTATAGACCACAATAACTACATCATGCACAAAATAAAGATAAATATAAAACAATATGGTGTGTTAAAATAATTTTTAAAAAAAAAGTAAGTTAAGCTACAAAATAATGCATGAAGTTGGCAAACAACATTATGATAACAGTCTGAACCTGTTGACCTGTTAGAATGTTACATTATCTAATCTGTATCTTCTGACTGGTGGTGCTGTGAACATAATGGCTTTTGCTGACGATGGAAAGTAGCATTTAGAGGCTTCTGCCAACAAACCATGTTTTTGAAGATACTCGGTGTGGGATTTAGTGATCTTGGAAGTGAAAGCATTTGATTATCATATTCTGGCATTGAGGGTTTTCTCATTTCTCTCTCTCAATCCAGCTCTTTCAAATAACATAATGGAGGATCAACTGTGTTTCTCAGGCATGAGAATCAGAAAAATTGAACAGCAGATGAAGTAATCAGCTGCTCAACTATCATAGCAATTATGTACATTAAACAAACACTTTTACATAATTAACAGCAGATTACACTCAGTGAACCTTTGAGCCACTACATCCCACCCCTTCATCCTTTATCTTTCCATGGAGGGTTAAAAGGCCATCACCAGCCTCTGCCTCCTCCCAGTTCAGCCCCATGTAACCACCAGGCTGCTCATCTGAGGCTTCAAATGCCCTCTCCAGACTCTCTCCAGGGTAATTGAGGGGTGAACAGATAAGGAAACTAGCTCAGTTGATCTGCTGGTATGAGGGGGGCGGTGGTGGGGGAGTGAAGGGGTGGTGTCCCCAGAGCATCAGGGTCATTTGGCTGCTCTCCCTGGATTGTCAATGGAATGTCAGAGACAACCAGACACATTTTATAGACCTACTTCTAAAGGCAATTTGTTACTCTGTCTCTTAATTCTTTGCGACTTTCTAACCCAAAGCTAATTCTTTCCCACAGAGGATGCAACATTTTAAAAGCAAGATCACAAATATAAACCTACAATAGATGTATACTATTTACTTTTACTAGAATAATAACCTTACAAATTAGTTTTTACTCAGTTTATCAAAAGTTTCAGCTGTAAACTAGTTCTGATATTTTTGTATTTACAGAACCAGGTACAGTATTATGCAACATTTCTTCCAAAGAAAAGGTTTGGCAAACACTGAACTATGAATCATTCTAGGATAAAATAGGCACCTAAATCAAGATATGAACCAGTGATGTGCCTATGTATAACAGAAAACTTAGGAAAGAGCCAATTTTAAATGACATCTTTAGGCACTTTGCTACTAGCAGCCTATTGCCAAACATATAATTTGCTAAATTCAATTCAATTCAATTCAATTCAATTCAATTCAATTCAATTCAATTCAATTCAGTTCAATTCAATTCAATTCAATTCAATTCAATTCAATTCAGTTCAGTTCAATTCAATTCAATTCAATTCAATTCAATTCAATTCTAGTTTAGTTTATAACACCAAATCACCCCGTATGAGCAAGCACTTTGCAAAAGTGGTAAGGAAAAACTCCCTTTTAAAAGGAAGAAACCTCTGACAGAATCAGTCTCAGGGAGGGGCCGCTATTTGCCACAACCAATATGGGGTGATGGGTGGGAAGAGAGCCAGACATAAATAGTAACTAATGATTAAATGCAAAGTGGTACATAAACACATAGAGAGTGAAAAGAGGTGAGTGAAGAAAAAACAGTGCATCATGGGAATCTCCCAGCACTCTAGGCCTACTACAGTGTAATTAAGGGTGGGCTTAGGATCACCTGATCAAGCCCTAAAAGCTTGTTCAAAAAGCAAAGTTTTAAGCCTAATCTTTAAAATAGAGAGGGTGTCTGTCTCCCAAATCCAAGCTGGGAGCTGGTTCCACAGAAGAGAGGCCTAAGAGCTGAAGGCTCTGCCTCCCATTCTACTCTTAAGTATCCTAGGAACCACAGGTAAGTCAGCAGTCTGAGTATGAAGTGCTCTGTTGGGGTGATATGGTACTATAAGGTCTTTAAGATAAGAATGGGGCCTGGTCATTTAAGATCTTGTTTCTGAGAAGAAGAATTTTAAATTCAATCCAATTCAAACCAATGAAGAGAAGCTAATATGGGAGAAATATGCTCTCTCTTTCTAGTTCCTGTCAGTACTCTCAATGCAGCATTTTGGATCAGCTGAAGGATTTTCAGGGAGCTTTAAGCACAACCTGATAATTATGAATTACAGTAGTCCAGCCTAGAAGTAATAAATGCATGAACTAGTTTTTCAGCATCACTCTGAGACAGGATGTTTCTAGTTTTAGACATATTGCACAAATGCAAGAAAACAGTCCTACATATTTGCTTAATATGTGCACTGAAGGACATATCCTTGTCAAAAATGACCCCAAGATTCCTCACACTGTTACTGGAGGCCAGGGTAATGCCATGAGTAAGTATCTTGTTAGACACCATGTTTCTAAGATCTAGGGCAGAGTACAAGAACTTTAGTTTTATCTGAATTTAGAAGCAGGAAATTAAAGATCATCCAGGCCTTTGTGTCATTAAGATATTCCTGCACTTTAACTAATTGGTGAGTGTCATCTGGTTTCATGGATAGATAAAGCTGTGTATCATCTGCATAGCAATTAAACTATATGCTATGTTATGACTCCTAATAATACTGCCCAAGGTAAGCATGTATAATGTAAATAGAATTGATCCTGGCACAGAACCCTGTGGAACTCCATAATTAACTTTAGTGGGTGAAGAAGACTCCCCATTTACATGAACAAATTGAAGTCTATTAAACAAAGATCATTCAAAGCACTGTAGCACAGTACCTTTAATACAGATGACAGAAACGTTTATGGTTTGGAGAAGGTGACTGAACTTAACTCAGAAAGCATCTAAATATCTAGCAGTAGTATTAAAAGTAGCTATATGTAAGAACACATCTCTGAGATGTAATGAATAATTTTTTTGTCTAATGGTTAAAATTTTATTGTTAAAGAAATTCATGAAGTCGTTAGGGTTAAAGGAATACTCAGCTTAACAGAGCTCTGACTTTTTGTCAGCTTTGCATTCTTGGCATATTTCGGCATGACATGCAGTGTGTCCTTAAAACATTTTGAGAAAAGTGAAAGACAAAAGAACTGTGAGGCTTAAAACTCCTTACAGCAGATGAACATTATCTGAAAGTCATGTCCTTATGAAATAAGAAAAAAAAAATCCAGCAAAGACCTGATACAGGACCTGAGAGATGCATCTGACCCTTCAGTTGATCCATCTTCTGAGAAGCCTCATCAGAAATGGTTTCAATGCAGTAAAAGCATACTTACATTAAAAACAAACAAACAAAAAAACATTAAAAATTCTAACATTATCAGTCATGGCCTGGCCTTCCCAGAGCCTGGACCTCAACATTAATGAAGCAGTGTGGGATCATCCTGACAGAGAATGGAACAAAAGACAACCAACATCCAAAGAAGAGCTTGTGAATGTCCTTCAAGAAGCCTGGAGAATTATTCCTGAAGACAACTTAAAGAAGGCTGCCTAAGAGAGTTCAGGCTATGTTGAAGAATAAAGTACCAAACCAGTAGAGTAAGTACCAATACCAAATATTGACTTTCAAACTCTTCAGAATTGCCTTATATAATGTATTTCCATTTGTGGTTAGCACATGCTTTAATAATTTGCTGCACCTATTTCCCATTTTCCTCCCAAAATATAAAGGATTTTTTTCCCCGGCAGTGAGCTCTACAGTTGCTTGTTTCTGCCCACTCACAGCAGACTCTGAGTGTTGAAATGAGAACTCAATCATTTATCTTATCTAGCTTTCACTGAGGCATATTTTTTTCTAAATAATTGAAATAAATGAATCCAATAATGTCTGTTAGGTGGTGTACAAATACACAATCTAGTCCTGGTCATATATTGAAAAATATCTCTAACATCTCTTTGTGATCCTCTGTCACTTTCTCCCTGTGGTTTCTGTGCAGCTCTGTATCTGCTACATGACTCTGAGCCCTGGCGTTTCTGTCACTTCCAGCTGCTCTCTCTATCAGCTGTCATCACGTCTACAAGACCATCACTGCCAATTAATTCTCCGCATCCCCACACTACTTTTCAAGAGCAGCAGCTCCATGTTGTTGTGTACTATTCTTGGGAGCTACATCAGTGGTGTTCAAGGCTGTGACGTCATTTCAGAGGCAGCTGTTTTTATTCTTATGTCCTCCTTGCACCCACTCTCAGGTCCTGGCAGAGTGCTGAGTAATAGCTTAATGCTGAAGAATTTTTTATGTTCTTCTTTTTTTATAAATTATTTGACTACAGTTTCTTCCCCCTACTATCTTATTCCAAAATAAATTTTATCTCTGTCATATATTTGGGCAAAAGTTTTTCTTCAGTTCCAGGCATGCCAGATTTCTAGGGATTCTGAGGAAAACAACATAACTAACAGACATCACATCTGAGGTGTGTTCAGGACTTGGTTGTGCTGTGGTCAAAGAGTGAGATTAGAAGGAGGGGGGCAATGAACCCTGGGGTCCTGTGTTGGCCCAGTAATGGCCCAGTTTTATCATCCTACGACTTCCTGTAGCCTCCTCTCCTGGGACGGCCTGTTGGAGCTCTGCTGGAAGCTCCTGATAAAAAAGCCTGGCTAATGTTCACATACTGCTGGGAACAAGAGAGAGAGAGAGAGAGAGAGAGAGAGAGAGACAGTAGAAAGAACAAGCTTGATTAATTTCAACTGTCACAAAAGCAGAAATAATCTAACATACCTCTGCCTAGTCCTTTAATGATGTAATAAACTGTGGTTATGGGTCACGGCGACACAAACCATGAGAACACTCACTCAGAGACATGTGTCACATGTCAGTAGTTGTAAGACAGTGGAAAGCAGACCAGAGTGTACGAGTGCATAGATGATGGGAGGGAAGATTGTTATTTTGGTGTTTTTGGCCCCAGATGAGAGTGAGTCCAGTCAGAGGATAGGCATGCTTGACACCAGGCATGAAAAACCATGGGAGCAGGGACCAGGAAGAAGAGCAAGATCCCAGGGCACCACGCTGACTTCCTGTGTTGTGAAACAAAGAAACTCAACAAGACATTTAGAAATGGGTAGGAAGTGAAGGAAAAGGTGAAGTAGCATATAATGAGATGAAGATCACATCAGTTTTAATAAAGCTGAAAAAAAAGGAAAACTTAGAGGAGAACAGTACAGAGGAAGGAAGGGGAAAAAGATGAACTGATAAGCACTCAGCAGGACTCGCACAGCTTTGCATGGATGGATGTGCACTTCATAAGTGACCTCACACTGACACAGTGTCATGCATTAATAAATCTTATAACAGATTCTTAGTTTGTGAAAGTCCATATGGGTCTTTCTCACGTCTAAAGAGTATCTGCATTTCTTTTAAAGAACAGCTGCAGTTGTGAAATCTATCTCTCTGTTTATGGCTATATTAACTCTGAATTATCATATACACAAAAGTCTGTCTTTTATAAATAGAGCCACAGTTGCCTGTTTCTGCCCACTCATAGCAATTTCTGGGTGTTTCATTAGTAAGTTGCATGAAATCAACAAGCTCAGCCACGGGCAAACTGTCATTAGAGCTGGCCTGATTATATGTTACTGGTGATATTAACACAATATCACCACTGATTATAGTTTCTAGTTTTCTAGACAGGTAATACCTGAATGTGTTGACACTTCCAGGCATTCCGAATTACAAGCCTTGTATTTACTCTTGTGTATTTGGTTTGGTTTCTCCAAAATTCACTAAATATCAATGCAGCATTTGAAAAGTGCAGTAAGATGAGATTTGTGTTCATGTGAAGCTGAGTTTTTATTTGCTGGAGTTTGTTGGTCATGTTAACTAGGCTCATTGATGTGACCCCTGAATTAACTGACGCATGCTGCACTTGAAGAATAGTATCCTTCCTCTTTAATGGTTGGTGACTTATAACTTGCAGTTTCAGGTATCCTTTGCACTGTGCCAGTGCCAGGTATTTTACCAAGTAAGCTGGAAACATGTTAAATCCTGATTTCTGTCAGGTCCACTATTACAGTAAGTGAAGACTGTTAACTGGAATAATTTATATTTGTCAGCATTTCTCTGTTCTGGCCTCCCCACCTGATGAGACACATATGTGGAAAGGGTAAGTTAAAAGCACACCTTCCTGTCATTATATGTGCATATGTGCAGGGTGGGTAGCAGCAACACCCCAGCACAGACCAGAGCAGGCACCAATGAAAACAGATGAAATGGAGGCGTTAGGGTGGAAGTGAGTTTCAAAGTGGTTTGCAAATGAGACAAGACAGTAGATTGCAGGTTGTCAAAAGTAGTGTAAAAATAATTTAATAAAGATTTACCAATCGGGTGCATAGTTTACAGAAATGTATCAGCTGAGCCATCATCTGATATTGACTGGCATTGAGATCAGCTGTGCAATTTAGCCTGACTTTGTGGCAAGCCTGACTCTATGATTGATTTGGTGAAAATAGGTATGCGCATATAAAAGGACAATTTTGGTGCTTCAGCTGCTTTCAGAAGATTCTGGTTGTCAACGGTGTATTTCCATTCAATAGGCATGATACAGCTTGAGCTGCAAAATAAAATTCTTGAGTTTTGACTATGAATGCTATTTAGTTAACAGATTCCATTAGTAACAGCATTATAACAGCTGTCAAATGCTAAAGTAAAAAAACAAAATGAAACACAACAAGAACAGGAAAAAAAAACCCTGGAGCAAAAATTAAAGTGATGGGAAAACAGTACACTGTATCACTGGGACAAGCGGAGCAGCGGCTAAAATGAAAAGGAAGTTTGAATCTGTTTTGTCATGCCAAATAATGTTTTATTTCTCAAGAGATAAAAGGCTTTGATGATGGCCAGCATTAAAAAAAGCCATCTCTCCACAGTGCTGTCTGGGTGGGGCTGATGCACAATGTTGAATGAATTCCATTAGATCTTAAATTACCTTTAATAATAAAACAACAGGCAATTACTGGGGCACCATTAACATGGAATTGAGGTGTTTGCTCGTGCGTGTGGCGTGGGCCAAACATATGGTTCGGCTCATGACTAGCCCAGCGTTATAAAGCTAACATTGTCATGACTGATGTATGGTGGCGTAGTAGTGGGCTCTGAAAGATCCATTTGTCTTCTCAATTAAAGCTGAGAGGGGGAAGAGAGGAACGGGATATGGGGCCAGGGAGGTTAGGGGGCTACCCCCTGTGCGGTCCACACTTAAGAACATGTGGTGGGGCTGACGCTGTGTGTATTTGTGTGTTTGTAAGAGAGAAAGAGGGGGAGAGTGAACAAGTGTGTATCCGTCAGTTGGATGCAGGCCAGATGAAGCCTGGGAGTTGTTTTGGCAGCCCTTTTCACCTAAATGCCCCTACTCTCCCACTTTACTCTCTTCTCCCATATCTTTTTCTTGCCATGCCCCCCACCCCTCTCCATTTTGCCATGTAGTCACATTAAAGTGGTCTCTTCCCTGGGGCAGAGACCACTTTAATGTGGGAAGCCTGGCAAAGGCAATCAGAGACCCAGACTTTTCTACGCCACACACACAGACACACACACAGACACAGACACACACACACACACACACACACACACACACACACACAAATTTGCTCTTAAACATAGACGATAGACGTACACCCAGAGTAGTCTCTTATCTGACTTGACGACATGGCATGCATGTTCTCTATTTTCCTCTATGATCTAGCACTGTCTCACCATCAAGCACCACAACCTAGATAAGACCAAATTAGGGAAAAAGGGGAAGAGGGGAGCTATTATTACAAGGCTTAAAACTTCGCAAATCAGTTTTTTTTATCCATTAGGGTACAGTTTTCATCAGCTAGTTAAATAATTATACTATCTACAAAGACATTCTTTGATTCTTGTCGGCTTATCCGGCTCATACATGCTGTTTTTCATGTTATTTTATCTGACAAATTAACTTAAGTACAGCACAATTTAAGACAAACTGTTTTCTTCTTATGTGTATCAATTAGGGGAGTTGATGAATCAGTTGCTGTGGATTTCTGTCTGAGCTGGGAAACTGAATTTTGATGAAATTCAGACTCTGTGAAATGCAACCTAAAATGATCACAACTACAAATCACCACTTTGTGATGAGCACTGCTATTAGTGTCTTGCTTTGGCCAACAAGCAGCAATAGATTTGAGCAAATGCTATGATTTTACTGTAAGACACATCTGAGATTAATAATTAACACTGAAAGAATCGGATTACTTTACATGACAAGGTTGACTGCTGCCGCGAGGCATAAGAAAATGCACACCCAAACTGAAATTCTCTGTGTTTGCCATCCAGGGCCTGAAGTGGTCTGCACTAAACAACCACTGAGACTAAACAACGTTTTGTAATGTCTCATTCGTTAGGTGAAGTATAGCCTTTCATTAGCATCACAGCACAAAAAAGAATAAAGGGTCTTGCACTTTTGTCTTGGTTGTTTTATACTCAAAGGGTCGGCTGTACGTGGAAGAAATGTTTTCTGTGAACTTTCTGCAAAATTTTTGACTCAGCTGGTGCACATACAGCAGCAATAATTTTAACATTAACAACCAGTATTGCTGCATAATTAAAATGCTGATTTTTGAAAGGCCTTCCTTTAAGAATGATTGAAGTACTTATAAAATCAGTTATTATTTTAGCAGCATTTCAATGTCGGATCTAATGAAACTCATTTTTTACTAGTTTACACAGTCTCATCCTGGTTAGTCATCACAACTGATTATATTAAATTAGCTGATCATATGCAAAAGACTAATCTGCAGTTCTGAATCCTTCTAATCAAATAAATGTAACATAGTGGAGCCCAAATTGCTGAATTTTCTGTGAAATCTAATGGAGTCAAAATGCAAATAGTAAATTGAAAGTACATGAAATTCAAAACTGCACTTGGCCAAATGTAGAGAACTTTCCACAGCTGGAGGAAACACGCCCCTCTTTCCTCGCATGTGATATGCAAATAACTTCAGTCCAATAGTAAAAGAAAAAACAAAACAAAACACACTAATCCAAACTCAGACGTTCTCATTTTCATCACTGACAACAAAAATCAGAGGTTTTCCACTGGTGACTGTATCCCCAGCTTCAGCTTGCAGTGCTAATGCTACGGAGAAATCAAAATAAAGGCAGTATTGTTCTGAAACATTTTCTCCCATCCAACAACTCCTAATTGGCCCTTCTCATTATCCTGCCTCAGTGGTGCAGTGTTGGTGGTATGCAGTGAAACAGAATAGCACTTCTAAGGGGCACAAGGGAAGTACACTATATGCTCAGTTTGTGATGCTTTTTAATTCAAGGTCTCATCCAATTCCCCATTGCTCCTTGTGCTGGAACATCTGGAGCAGGCGTTAGCCCTCTGACCATGTTTCTAATAATTGCTGGCAGCACTGAAAGAGCACAGCAAAACAGATCTCACTGGCTGCTTATGAGGCTATACTATGACAGCAGGGTTGGTGATCTTTGTGAGGTTGAGTGCAAGCCTGTTACAGCAGCACACATCACATTCGCTCACCTTATTTCAACTCAAGCACTCTCCAGCCAGCAGACTGTGTTGCAGCTAAAAAAAAGAAGGAAAAATGTACTTTTCAATCACAGAGTAAGTTGACACTTGACGCAGTACCAACGGGAACACCGTGTGGATAGAAGTTCCTTCAGAGCTAACCTCTTCTAATGAGATGCTTGCCGCATTTCCCTTTGTATTTACTGTGAAAATGCATAATAACTTAAGCAAGCGGTTTAAGGCGGAAATGTTTCGAACGTGGTCTTTTTGTGTGAAACTAAATCCTCTGCTGCATTATGGAAATTTGAGGCTCACAGCGAGTGCTAAGCAAACTGAGGCCGCTCTAATAGTGTGGTGCACTCTAATGAAATCAGCAACCCCAGGCCTCAGGAATGAGATCCATGCACCACCGCTTATTCCCTACATCCTCACCCAAGCTGTCTTTTCAATTGGGCATCCCACTGCTAGTTTTAAGGAGAAGAGGTTGTGTGTCTCATCTGGCTAAGAGGATGGTAGGCTATCTCACAATCTGCAGCACTTTAGTGTTTCAGAGGCACCGTGTTCCCTGCCAGGGTCAGATTGAGAACAGAGAGGGAAGAGATGTATAATGCACTGAATCATAGGCTACTGTAGTTGTGTACCAAACACAAAGACCTTTCTGGAGACAATGCCAAGAGTCGTAATTTTAACTTTATATGGATGGCCTGATGAGAAACAGGACAGAAAGTAAGAAAAAAAAGGTTTGTCTTTGGTTATATGGTTGTCTCTGTCTTTCTTTCTGTCTCACCACAGAGTGTGACAACACTCTCTAAATACAGACTATTGTGTCTAAATGGAACATGTTGCCCTCGCTTTCTTTGCAATTTAATTTAATAATCTAATATTTATATTAACACCCTGTATTAGTTTACAGAAAATCCTCAAATCGAGTTTGAGCCCAAATCACTTATCAAACAAATTTCAAAAGGTATGATGACAAGCATTAAAGCTAACATGGGTAGATAAAATAAGCATTTCTTCCCCTCAGTTCTTCATCTTAAGCTCCTTTACAAAAAACAGATCTTTTGAATAGGTGAGTGAATGATGTATCAAGGTTTGAGTGACTTAATTGAGGAGACAGACCCTTTTTAAGGAGGTGAATTGGCAATGTAAGAGACACCCACGCAGCCCCACAGACGAAGGAACCCTTAGGAAGTTCTGGGTTAATTAGATTTGTCCTACAACGCAGCTCAGCCCTTTTCACTTTAAATATTTATGGATCACACATCAGGAAAACAGACATTCGAGACCTCTCTGAGAGCCGGCTAACATGAATTCTCCTCATACTGAGCTGCTCCCCCAACCGCCCGCACACTTACACACACTCTCACACACAAGAGGCAGCAACACACAACACAAACAGAGGACTGGAACTGAGGTACAGAAACATTCGCCCACATAAGCACTAGTCCACTCTCTGCTTAAAATAAATTTTAAATTTAATGGCTGCAATTCACTGTGTATCTTGTTCTTAAGGGTTCCTGCATCTGAGGAAAACTCTATTCAGTCTATGTTGATATTGAAGAGATGTCCAGTGCACATGAAGCCTGAACATTTTAATGACATTTAAATAACCCCAAATTTTCTGATCATAAAATCATTCTGTGTATTAGGTATGATATTTGCATCTATATGTTCCCGAGTGTGTGAGGAGGATTGAATCATTAACAAATAAGGACTTGGATAGTTATGTTTTCACTGTAGTAGGACATATGGGGTGTCAGCGGCTGTTTATACAGAAACCCAGGAGCAAAGTCTGCTGCATATATGTGTGTATGTGTTTGGCATCATTTATGTATCTGTGTGGAGAAGCTGACTTGTGAATGACAGTGCCTGGGTGATAAGAACTCCCTGTGGACTGCTCTGCTCTGTGATGGGTCACAGAAGACCCTCGATTCTCTGTGACCCCATTCGACACTTCAGGGATACTCTCTGGATACTGTTTCTCCAGACTTGTGCTCTAACCCCTGCCAATATACTGACACAAACACACACACACGTACACACACGCACATGCATGCACACATACCCTTAAATAGCTGCATTAGACCAATGGAAGTTGCTCTCTACAAGGAAAGACACTGAGACACAAAGAAGTCACACTACAGACTAGAGATGGGGAGGGGAAAGATATAAAATAGATCAAAAGAAAAAGGAGGGAGACAAAGGGAAGAACAGAGAGAAAATTAGAAAATTAAAGAGGCTAAGATCTTGAGGGACAGAAAGGGAGAGCGGCAGAGATGTTTTGAAGGCAGCCAGATGCCTGTTTGCAGCCTGAGAACAGGCCTGTCCAGCTATCTTTCTTTGTCCTTTAAAGCTCTAGAAAGCCTGGGAGTCGTTTTATAGTAGCAGATCCTCTTGGCTTTTATTCCATCCCTGGATTCCATGGGATTGTATTCCATTACTGTTTCTATATATAGACGAGGGGGGGTGGGAACTCACAAAATTAACAAATTCAAGAAGTGAGATAGTTCATAAAGGATATGATTTTTTTATTATTTAAAATTTAAAATAAAAAAATGAATCCATGAAAAAAATCAGTGAAAATTTAAAAATAAATAAAAATGTAAAATACTCCTGACACTGACCTTGGAGGTTGTGTAAATGTTTGACCCTTTGATAATAAGTGACACAACAGATCTTTTGTGCCATAACACGATCTGATGCTAACTGGAGTGTTATGCTGCTATTTGATCCAGAAAATGAATGTTGTTTCTGTCCCAGAGGGGGGGGGGGCTGCTTTTCACTGTGCCTGCTGTGTCTGCTCAGGACCACACAGCCATGCAGCCTGGGACCCTGGGACCCCAAATCATTAGATATAAGAGGTCTATGAGACACTTCGTGCTCCCACCCCACCCCTTGGTAGGACTGTTTTAGCCCAATCATGTGCTTCCAGCTGACAGACTGATGCAACAATTATGATCATTTAGCTCAGTAGATATGTGAAGATATGCAACGGGCAAATCAAGATGTCTCTGAATGATGAATTGGCCGATGCATGTCTGTGTGTGAGAAATCAAAGGTTTTAAGATCTTTTCAATAATCACTTTATGATTTGATGTCATTTCTAAGTAGTACTCTCAACTTATTTTTTCTCACCTATCAACTTATTAGTCGCTGTGCCGAACAAACATATTTTGTGCACACCTCTAGCACAAAGGAAATAAAGACAAACTGATGTTTTATGAATAATTTGAATGCAAATTACAAAACAGTTTCACTTAACTGAAGTTTTGCATGTTAACGCCATCTAGAGGGTTCTGTTAGCAAGCCATACACACCACTCAGACTCACACTCAGTCTCATGTCCAGCACAGCATGTTGCAGAGTTCACAGCAGAAACAATTAAGGTTTATTCATAATATAAATAGTTACTATAAGAAAAGGCAATACTGTAGCCATAAGAGTTGTAAAAGTTCTAATATTACAAAGCAGAAAAATATACTTATGTTTATGCTTAAAGAAAAATTTTAACATCCATCATCATCAAAGCGCAAACATGAGTGCAAATTAACCACAGGTCATAACTCTAAGGCTGCTTGAGCTGCAGAGTAAATGCAACAACTGCAATCTCAGAGTCTTAGATGTGAAAGAATGGAGAATTTTTGAATATGGAAAACAAATCTAATACTAGTAGTAGATAGCAAAGAAAGAAAGAAAGAAAGAAAGAAAGAAAGAAAGAAAGAAAGAAAGAAAGAAAGAAAGAAAGAAAGAAAGAAAAATGCGCAGTAAAAAATGTCTTTTACCTGCAAAACCAGACCTAAAGCAAACACTGAAGACTGAAAGTGCTATTCTGTGGTCACTGACAATGACTGTGACAATAAATAGTTTTTAATTTAAAATGCTCTGGGATCCATCCTCATATTATTTGCTATGTTATTGCAGTTTTTAAAAACATCATGGATTTCTTTTTTCTGTAGTTTTTATTTTTATAGCAAAACAAATCCATCAGTTCAGACATGGGTATGTCTGGTTGTTTCTTCATTTCTTAGGCAAAGAGCTTTAAAACAGAACTGTTTTTCATTTTCAGCATAGGTGCTATTTTAAAAGCAGATGTTGATGTTTCATGCATAATATGCTGGTCATAACCCATGCGGAATGCTGCTGGCACTGGACATGTTAGATAACAACAAAAGAAAAAAGAAAATTAAAAAAAAAAACAAGCCATCATGTTTAAAGTAGTGAAAGTTGTATGTATTTCACCTCTGAAAGACAAACACAGAGTGCACTTTGAGTCCAGACAACCCATAACTCCGAAAATGGATTTTGCCATTGAGAAATTTGCCATGTTTTAAAATAAACTGCTTCTATTTTGCAAACCACTGCCCTATAAATATACTACACAACAAACTGCCATCCTCATCGTTTCTCAACAATAATACTGTTTGCTGCATCCCTTATAATAATAATAATAATAATAATAATAATTAATAATAATAATAATAATAATAATCTTGTAGAATTATCACATTTTTAAGTTCAAACATTTGATGCAAAATGCTGAACTACACAGTTTCTTAGCCACAGTTTTTAAATAATCATGTGACCATTCAGGATTATGGAATTTTTCAGAGGTCATCCTTAAGGTTTGCAGCCAAGATGGGAAATGTGGTGGAGCATTATGCCCACCTTTTAAAAAAATGAATGAGTCACCTCTCTCTGAGTCTTCCTGCACCGTACCTCTACTCCCTTTGCTAGGTTTCCTCACCAGTTGGTCCTCCTTTTCCTAAAAGGAACCTAGGGACAAGCTTCAAGACGTGGGTGGGTGGGTGGGTGGGGGTTAAAGGGAAGTGGCCTACGTGAGGGTCTCATTAAGGACTAATATAGAGAGTTTAGGCCTTCATCTGTCTAGGGAAACAATAGAAGAATCAGAGCCAAAGTCTTTCAACTTTTAATCTGACTCAGTGTCACCAGAGTAAAAAGTCAGAAAACAGGGCATATTCAGTTTTTACTCTCTGCATTTAGGGCAAGACTTATATTGTATTCATTTCATTGTTACTGTTACTGTTCATAAGTACACTGCTGTTCTATATATGCCCTTATATATATATATATATAACTCCACTATATATATATATATATATATATATATATATATATATATATATATATATATATATATATATATATATATATATATATATATATAAACAATAACAATGAAAAGATTGTCTTTATTCACTATAATAAATAAAGAAGAAGAATTTTAAGATGTTATCCGATTTACCCCAAATTAAAATTTACTTTACTCATTTCCTAAATGGAATAACTACATCACTTATAGCTTAAATTATAAACTGTGAGGGGCACCATGATTTTGAGTACTGTACTTAGCTAGCAACAAATGTCTGTTCTTTGTGTTATTTTACTGTTTTTAGAAATTCTTTGCCCAAACATTTTTTAGGGTAAGGGTCTCCGGAAAATGTATTATATGCATTATATATGTGTGAGATCTTCAGCTCAACCTGTGTGCAGGTCATGACCTCGTTGTGTTCCTTTGTGGGGACCCAGACGCTCTTGTGGCAGGCCAGGAAGGACAGAGTCTGTGTTATTCTTCCCCGCTACCTGTCAACCATATTTCATTGCTACATGACCTTCAGCAGCTCCCTACTCAGCAGACAAGTGTCCAACTCCCCCCCCCCAAATGCTTTGCCTGGACTCCTCAGTGCCATGGATCCCCTAAACTCCCCTCAACCCTGACCTCATCTCACCATCACACTGTTAAATCATCTATCTGCCCTACAGCACAAGTTTCCACCTTTAGGGACACTGCTTCCAATTCTTTTCCTCAGACCCAACCATGACCTCAAATCACAAGCACTTCTCAGACCCTGATTCTTCCTGTCCAGACAGTGACCCATACACATGTCCTTGTCCAGCTGACCCCCTGCAGACTCAAACAGTCAACTTCTGCTTAGCTCACAACTTTGTTAAGGAGTCCTTCCTTTTACTCTTGAAGAACTTGAATGTTGTAGGTCAGCTCTCAAATGCATCCCAGGCAGTTTTAGTAATGCTGCTAGTCCTGCCTCATTCATGTGCACAATGCAAAATGCATCCATATATCATATAATCAGCATACTATATTAGCAGCAAATCTTACATGTATTCTTAAATATCCTCTCCTACAGCCAGGAAAACTTTTAGATAGTGGAGTTATGCCCATCCTATGATCAGGATTTATCAAATCTTGGAGGGCTGTGTGCAAGAACCAAGAATTTAGCTTGTTCCATTATGAGATAAAGCCCAGATGAGGAGGAATCACAGTCCAAGCTACCTGTCATTCGTTATCATAAATGTGGTATTAAATGTGGAGATAAGCGATGAAAGAAGAAGGAGGCAGGGTGCTGAGGATTACTGATGCATGGGCGGGTGTGTGTTGTAAGCAGGCAGATGGTGCAGTCCAGCTCTGCTCTGCCTGATGCCCCTGACAGCTGCACTAGATCCTCGGTAGAGGTGAGCTTGGAATTGTTGCAGAACTTGGAGTACATCATGTCTTTCCACTGGAAATGCTGACCTTGTGTTTCAGTGTGCGTGTGTGTGTGTGTGTGTGTGTGTGTGTGTGTGTGTGTGTGTGTGTGTGTGTGTGTGTGTGTGTGTGTGTGTGTGCGTGCGTGTGTGCATCTATTCTCATGGTAAGGTGATGCGAGGCAGGCGGCATGACTGGTGGCAGTGGGGAGTAATTGTGATTGAGAGCATTACTCTCCACTCCGCCCGGTGATACACACACACACACACACACACACAGACACACACACACACACACACATATTCACAGGCTCTCCCGTGGGTCATTCTGACACTGTCCAGATAAAGAAAGAGACTGATGGCTATGTGGACTTGTGGAAAGAAAGAGAAAAAGGATGTGTGTATGTGTGTAAGTGTTTGTGTGGTATATATTTATTTTTGTTTAGCCTTTGCGTGTTAACATGTTTGCCAAACTTCTAAATTGTGTGTGAAGGCGAGATTTGTGAGGCATGATAAGCTTTTTTTTTTCTGTTTCAGCTTTCAGAAGAAATTTGAAGAAATGATTATAAAAAACACAGCCTTTCTTTAAGATAATGTTCATGCTCATTTTAAAGCACTACCTTATGTTTTCTCCCCACAACATCTGATTTATTTTTAACTAATATTCCAGTGAAATTTGTTATAAAGTATTGGTGACATTTAGTGAGATTGAGATGTCTTCAAATGCAGTGATTGCTTTCAAGATAATGGGGGGAAAAGTATTAAATTATTGCGATTCATGTTGTAAAGATCAAAACAAAAAGCTGCTGCTCAATATATTTAGATATTTTGATAAGTAAATCGACTGTAACTTTTGGTTAATCATCATGATGTGATTTCCCAGCTAATCTATGTGTGGTTTTTCCTCAGAAGAGAGTGCATGTCTCCGACATGGAGGCGGACACGCTCTCCAAACTGCACTTTAAGATTTGGCAGTAGAACAGCAGTGTACTTATGAATCTCTTCCTGTTTGTGTTTACTTACTGTTGCAGCACTGCTATACTGAAGGATTGCAACTCTAGTCACTGTGTCAGACTTGTGGGTCTTTTGGTAATATTGAGGCAATGGAACAAATCATTCAGGTTCGCAGAAGATTCCAGGCCAACTCTGTGCCACTGTGTTGTTCCTTGGTGCTCCATGTTGCTCCGCCCTGACCTGCCGTATGCTTTTGCCCACAGGGGAGCCTTGCCGATGGGGCGTGTGCTTGCGTGCGTAGGCCCCTGAGCCCCGGCCCCTGTGTGGTCTGCCTGTATGTGTATGTGTGTGGTCTTCCCGGCCCCCTGCTCATCTGTCCGAGGCCTGCTAACGGCCTGCCCAATGACCACGGCTGTTTACTTTACTTCTGTCTGCACCAACTGAACTCTGATCGCCCGCTTCCTCCAGCTGGGGCAAATCAGGCCCCAGCTCCGGCTCTCAGCAGCCCATGGAGAGGCCCCAGAATGTGGGACATGACAGGACACTGGGTCTTGGTGGATTAAGACACCTTCAGATCCACCCACATATCCCAACTCTGCTTTCCTATCAAGTCTTGTTCCCAACTTCTGGGTGACTGGTAGCCATACTCAGGCATATGGTTGCTGCAAGGCAAATCTGCCTGTAATTATGCTGTCAGAGGCCTGTCCTCATTGGCCAGGATAATTGGTCTCTCTGTAACCGTCAGTATCAGGAACAGTTCAGTCTCTCTCATCAGTGGAAACAGACAGACTGGCAACTCACCCAGAAGCAGACATTCAGATGTTGGAGGTAACCATTGCTTTTTCCAAAATATGAGCCTGCAGAAGTTGGCACCATTGAGGGTAGATGTTCTGACAACAAGAGGGGAGACATTTTCTAGTTTTTCAGTATGTATATATTTTTTTAATCCACTTTAGTATTATATATCACCATAGATGAGTATGAAACTGGTTAAAAATGTATGCTTAGATTTGGTGCTACTAACCTCTGCATTCTGTCTGCTGTATTAAAATTTCTTTCTCTCAGTTTTATTCTCACATTTAATTCTATACAGAGAAAGCACAAAGGTTTGCACTTGTTAATTAAACTTTTTACAGTGAAGGTCAAAGAGTTAAACATCCAAGTGTGCCAATATACACAGGGCATATGATCCTACATAAATCCACAGAGTAATGAGGTGGAAGCATACCTGCCCAACCCCAACCCCCAATCTTCTGCCCCTGTCTGTAGTAATTCCTCTTATTAAGGATGGATTGGTGTTGAGTGTGTATGTACGAGTGTTGAACTATAGGTCCTGATTTTGGAGCTGAAGAGAAGACAGTCAGGGGAGGCTGGTAGTGTTTAAGACCTGTGTTTGGCCAGGGAAGCCAGGAAAGGTCCTCTGGGGTCACCCTCTACTGCTTTACAAATTGAGGGCTATGCCGGCAGGCGCCAGGGCAGAGCTGAATGAGCGAGCCTGCTGACCTGTGACCCTGGGTGAGCCCTTGTGCAGGAGCCCTTGTAACCCAGGAGAGGCGACCATTGACATCAGGGGGTCACATTCCTCATCTTCCTCCTCCAAGGCTGCAGGGGATTCCTGGGTCTTCCAGCATCCATCCTGCACAAATTAGATTTAGCACAGACCATTCCAAAAATAAACAGCTGGTTTAAGCATGTATTTATTTTGAAGACCCTAGTGCTAAATAAAATGATTTGTTGGAGGAGGCAGCTTTACGGACAGAAGGAGAAGGAATAATGGCTCAGTTATGAATTTTGTTTAAGAAAAGCTTCAAGCATTCTATAGAACTTCCTGAAGATTTTCATGACTATACTGGCATCACCGAGTTTCAAATTAGAGTGGAATGATGCAGTACTAAAACAAAACATGATATCCTCTGAGCTGTAAAAGGCCTGCATGGAATCACTTATTTCTGGGAATCTGAACCACTGATTCATCTGAAGCAAGACCCAACCAGTAGAGGTACATAACACTACCATATTGCTTCCCTGTCATGGAGCACAGCTTGACAACAGCGTTGATCCCTCCCATGGCAGTGGTTGGTTAATTGTTAGTCCTCCTGTGTTTCCTAGACCATAATAAATAAATAAATCAAGGAATTGTTGTTTCATGTCACATTCAGCCAGCTTGGTGGAGTGGATGGATCTGTGACCTGGATTATGTAAAGTATAGACTAATGTGTGCCTTGGGGCTTCTCAGTTCCTACAGATGTGCAACAGTGACTTTTCAGCTGAGGCTTAATAATTTCACCAACTAATTTTTTTTTAATATCTACATTTCGCTTGTATCCATTTATCACTTATTATAATTCTGTCTGAGCCAGCAAAACACTAAATTGCAACCTATCTTCAGACACCAGAAATGAATGCGTGAACCAAGATACGGACATCAACTGTGTTCCGTAAAAAAATGCTTGATTAATTGTTTACCAAGTTAGTCACATTTAAGTAGAGCAATTATTATTATTATTATTATTATTATGGTTCACTGAATTAAACATTACAATATTCAGCATATAAAGCCAGTAGCCTTTATTATCAGATATAGGACTTCAACTGATGCAGACTTAACTGGCTTGGATATATGGACAGTATGTTGAAACTATTGAATCATTTGTGTGCAGCATATTTTATCTGCAGCTGCACATGTGTGTGTTGAACGTGCTCCAGAGGGTGGGGTGACATGAACTGGCATTATGATTAGGTGGGCTTTTATAACACACACACACACACACACACACACACACACACTAACACAAAGAAAAAAATTCAAATATGGAGAATAAACGGTGCACTTTGATTGGAACCAAACTCCTGCCTTATGGCAGTGTTGCACAAATACTGATTATGCGTCCAAAATTTGTTTTACTCTAATATTGTTTTTGCTCATAAATATTGCTCTTCATAGATTTCTGAGTGGCGCTGGAGCTCAAGAATTTATCATTTATGGTAGTTACCTACAGTATGTTCCAAAATTCCCCACATAGACTTAAATCATATTCAAAGTATTTACTTTAAAAGTGTGAGAATGATTTTTACTTCTCCAAGAGGTTCATAAATAGAATATTGCAGACCATGACAGCAATACGTAACTGAACGAAGTAAATATGACATAA
>JAMQGT020003060.1:0-23016 GCA_024447675.2 Pterophyllum scalare | reverse complement strand
TCCATCACAGACCTTGAAGCTCTTACCTGCCACCGTACCCTGTGTGCTCGTGGCGTATCATTCTTATTTACAGGGCCATTCTTGCTCTGCTCCCACCTTATTTCCTGACCTCCATCTGTCAGAAAAGTGTGGGAAGTTATTTTCTTCGGTGCCGAGATTTATTCCTTCTGTCCCGAAAGCTCACACTGAATTTGGAGGCAGGGCGTTAAATTGTGCAGCTTCCTCCTCCTCAGCTAAAGGAAATCTTAAGAAGCTGTTCTCACTGGATGAATTTTCAATGACTTGGAGGCTGCAAATGTTCCGAACATTACTGCCAGAGACAATCACTTATTCTGTTGATGTAAGTTTACTCAACTTTATCGTTTTTTTTTAGCTCGGCCGCTTCAAAGAAAAAGTCGAGCTGTTCTTACAGCCTTGGCGTCAGCGGCACAAAAACTTTAATGTTGGCCACATCTCGAGGCTCGACGTGACCCAAGACGTTCTAGTTCACACCGTAGACGCATCTACTAAAAATCTTGGACAAATTTCGGTGCCCTTGACCTGAAGGTGAAGGCCAGAGGTCAAGTTTTCTGAAAATCTTGTGAACGCAATAACTCAAGAATGATCTGACCAGGATGTTCAGATTCACACCACAGATGCATGCTGGTCAAACTTCACACTTCTTCACTGACTTTACTTTGAGGCCCAGCCAAACGTTGGCACCCGCTCAGTGGTGCTTTCTTTGTTTGCGTTACCTCCGTCACATTTGTAGACGGTGCGTTGTGCCGACTGCACTGCTGTCGATCCGTCTTTATTGAGAGATATTTGACATTTTCAGGCAGTAGAAGCTTCTTAAAGGCCTTTTTTTCTGCTCCAAGTGTTTCCATGTGGTTGAAACTCCAATAAAAGCAGTCGGACTGTAACAGGTTAAACATCCAGACGGCGGCGTCTCTTCTTGTTTGCTGTAATTGGGCTCAGCTGAGGGAGGGTCACCTGTTTGGGGTGCTAAAAAATACCCCGGCTGTCCTCCCGCCCGCCTGCCTGCGGGGCCCCGTTAGGGTGACGTGCTTATCCGAACACACGACTGCACTCAAATGCAGCAGCGTTTTACGTCGGCCGCGCGATTGTCTGCCGCCGCTGTCGGGCATTAAAGGCCGGAGAGGCTCAAACAGAGTTTATTCTCGAAGTTGTGTAATGAGAGAGCCCCGAGGAGCTCCAGGCTCTTATTATACCACAGGAGGAGGACGGATTTAGGTTCAGGGGACTCGACTTAAAGTTTGAGAATATTCGATCAAACATTTGCTCTATAAAAAGAAAAGTCAAATTAGAGGTTTGCGCAGTCATAACTCGGTCAGATCTGAAGACAAACACGTGAAACGCACATTTTCAGCTTTAACTCGATTCATACTTTAAGAGGGAACCGCCACAGAAATCAGAGAAAAAGCACTTCCTGATGTTACCTCATGATTTCTTTGCAGCTTCAGTTCAGTACTCACTGTTTGTTGGATTCTAAAGGAAGAACACGTTTAATGCTTGTTTCTACTGAAAGAGAACATCGAACAGTCAGCTGCCTGTATTACAGCACTTAAACGATAGCTGAACACGTGTGAAGGTAGACTGCTAAAGAGGACTCTTATCCTTTTAAATGCCCCCAAAATGAAGCTGACTACCCCGGGTTAGAAAAAATCTCTAACTATAAAACCAATCCCTGAGCTCCCAGACTAGTTGTTACCTTCAGTTGCACGCTATTTGCTACGCTAACCACCTGATTCCACCTTTAGTGCTCAACGTCCAGGCGAGCAGGTTTCGGTGTTCGAGCAATAAAGCAATGAAACTAGTTTCCCCTTTGCAAGTAGTCGCACTGACCAAGACCAACGGGTTGCCCAGAGGTTGAGCATGTACCACCCTCAGCCACTTTCAATTACAGGGCAGTTGCACCTGGTGTCAGTCACCTGGTGGGAGGCAACCTGTTTAAACAGTTGCGGCCAGACTGGGACTGTAATCACTATCAGACAGATTGGCAAACGCTCGCAAATAACTGCCGTCTAATTCATAAATGCAAGCAGATTGCCAACACGTTGCGGTCAGTCTGCAGCGATGAGCTCAGCTGGTTGTGTCATTCTGCAGTTAAATTGCCGTAGCAATAGCAACTACGTGACTGTTTGAGGAGGAGTTTCTGAAGCTGTGTTTGAAACCTTCTGGCTGGACTCCGAATGTAAGGAGTTAATGTGAAACTCTGTGCGTGGAGACGGAAACATATTTGTAATGTTTGCTGATTTATCAGAGTTAATCGCTGTATTATCACAAACAGGTTGCATGTCATTGCCAGCCTGACTGCAGTTGCAGACCGATAGCAGACTGACTCGTCTCATCACTGTTTTACCACCAAAGTCACTCTGAAGACGGCAGCTGACTGCGAGTGGCTGCGGACCTCGTCCTCACCTTGGAAGCAGCCGTTACAAAGGCAACGAGATTTCAGGCTCATTGCACACAGTGGCAATAATTTTTAACCATTAATGACAGGAGAAAAGGAAGAAGGTGAAATAAGGTGTCACACTGTCATGTGATGCTCGTGCTCTGCTGTGCTCAGCACTCCTGTGTTATTCTGGAGAGCCACTTTAATCTGTTGTGCACGACGTTTTATTCATTTTAATTTTCATGTTTTGCGGTGGAGCAATAAAAACCTGCAAACCTGTGGCGTGCGAGCTGCTGGTTTTGTTTCTGCTGTAACAAGCGGTAAGCGTCGTAGATTATGTAGGAGAGCTTTAGCAGCTAAGTCTGTGGCGGTAGATGATGTGGGAGGTTTATGACAGACATGAAACTGCACAGGAGGATTTCCCACAACACCGAGCTGCTTCTTCACAGTGGAGAGACTCGAGCTGCTTCTTTTCAGGCAGGAACAAATGCAGTTTTTATTTCCAGCCGAGGGAGAAACGGGGCGCAGAGAGGCGAGGGTTGAGGGACAGACTCGTCTCTGTGAGTCCTTTCATCGCTCCGGAGTCTTGACCTTTTCTCTGCCTTTAATCACAGCCTCTCTGCTCAGCCTCCGAAACACCACAAAGCACTGCAAACACGCGGAGCTGTGCCCGATAACTCGACGTTTTCCGGTGGAAATCTGAGCCCGATGCTTCGGAGCTGCTATAAATGTGCAGCTATCTGTTGAAATTCGAGAGGAGGCCAAGCCGTGACTCACTGGTTCCATCTTTTACTTTATCCATTTCGAGCTTTTGGAAGCCGATGGTGGTGAATGCTGTTTGCTTCCTGCTGGAGGTGCTTTGGCTGGTTGCGGTTGACTCGATGTCCCCTCTCTCGTCTAATCTGTGTCGTCTCTCTGGGACCCCCCCCCCCCGCTGAGACTCCACTGTTTGTTTCCTAATAATCCTTCAGTGTGGTCGAACCACAGCCTCTGTGTGCAGGCTCCCCCTCTGACCCCCTTTTGTCCAGACCAAACAGTGCAGGGCATGAAGGGTTAAAGCAAGCAGAGCTGCAGCACATAGCTGCTTTTGAAGATTTTCATTTATAGCTTCTAAACGCATGAAGAGATTATTAATTTCTTAGTCTCAGATGACAGTAAACAGGCTTTTCTGGCACATAAGGTCTTACAGGTGTGCTTATGGAGTGTTTAACCCTTTAGGGTTATTTATCTAATAGCAAATATCAGTGTCTGTGCTCCTCTGTCAGTCGCTCTTCCTCCTCTTCACTCACAGAAACAGTTTTAATGGGTCATTGTGTCTGAATAATGCAGAGCTCCGGGCTTTGCTGCTAAATTTGGTTCAGCATCTTCTCTCTGATTGGCTGGTCTCTGTCTCCCAGCGCATTGTCGTTTTTTTTTTTTAAATCCATCATCCTCCTCCGTTGTGTTTCTTCACATTTTGCCATCCAAATTGTTTCCTGCGCCGCTCGGTGTGAGGTCAGAGGTTGCTCTGAGTCACGGCTGAGTCACTCAGCGAGCAAACATCAGAGGCCGGAGTCGCGCCTGGAGGGATCCTCCGCGCTCAGACATTAAAGATGATGTTTGGATGCATTTGTCTGTGCAGAGCTGCTCGTCTGTAGTTGGAGGTGATTTGTGCCTGCAGAGCTGCATAACAATGAGTTCCACACAAACCCACTCATCTGTGTGCTGCTCAGAGGGTTTGGAAATTTGCATGTGTTGGACTGATGACTCGGACACAAACTGTCACCGGAGGAGCTCTCAGTCTGAACTGCATTAGGTCGCAGGAAGGCGTCCGACCTGCCTGTCCAGCTCCTTTCCACCCTCAGGGGTCGTGGGAACGACACGTCCCCTCACAGGTCAGCTCGAACAGGTACTACGGGAAGATTTCCTTTGCTCGGTCATCGAATGTCACGTTTGTGCCCAAGACACGGCAAAGAGAAAGCTGAAACTTTATTTAAGGCACATATATGCACACAATAGCCTCCGTGCCTTCTGACGTGTCCCCATTTCTTCTCTCGTTTTGCTGTCACACTTCGGACAGCCTGTGTGTGTGGCATTCAGGGCTCGTATGATGCATCGCACAACACAACCAAAGGGCCTCGCTGCCTCTGGTTCGCACAAGAAGGATGTTTGTTTTCTGATGGGTGGTGCGCTCGAGCTGAGGGCTTGTCCCCCTACTCACTGATGATCCTCGGATGTGTCAGGTTCTCATAATTTCTACTATCCTTCAACTGCTCAAAAAAGCTTCGTGAAAAAAAACGAGTGTGTGTGTTAATTCGTAACTTTTTGTGCAGCCTTATATTGCACCGTTAATTTATGGTAGCCATAAAATCCCAAGTCACACTTGGACTTCTTTCATGGCACATCTTTTGGGAACCACAAAAGGTGTGTCGTATATTCTGATTGGCCGCTTGGGATCTTTGGGTTCGTGAAATAAATGATTAACAGAGAAAATCATCTGTTAGATATTTAACTTTAAGGCAGGCAGATTGGGTCAATTAGAGAGTGAAAAGCCCAGAGGTGAGAGGGGAAAGCTGAGTTTATCTCCTTCATAAATACATGAATGCTCCGAATTTGTAACTGCTTCTTCTCATTTCCTTCTCACCTGTGTCAGACTGTATGATGATGATGATGATGATGAAGCATAATTTCTAGGCTCCTTTTAAAGTCCCTTGAGTCCTATGTCCTTAAAGATGTAAAAACCGACAGTTTCCTTCTGGCAGCAATTTCTTTCTGCAAAAGTCAAAGTGAGAGGAAAGCTCTCAGGTTAACACCTTTTGAAATCACTTTGTACGATTGCAGGCAAACTTGATTTGCTTGATTTATCCTGATGAATGCAGAAAGCGGCTCCTGTTACTATCACTATAAAACAGTAACTTCAGTTTGATCTTTTATCTCCCGTCATTCTCATGAGGAACTACTCACTTCTCTAACAGGTGATAAAAACTACAGAAAAGGTTTACTGCTCGCCTCTCAGAGCTTCCTCATTATGCTCCAAACTCACCACAAATCAGACAGGAAGTTTCCCCCATCAAAGCTCCTGCTCAGACTGACTTGATGACCTCTGAAATCACTCAGATCCTCTAATAGCTCTTAAATGTCACTATGTCAGCCTAAAAGTCCGATTTCACATGTAAAGCCAAACAAACTATGGCACAGTTTGCCTTAAAAGTTTTATTTTTACAACTGTAATATTTGAGTGGTATTAGTATTACACGGATGGAGTATAGCAGCAGAAATATGTAGTAAATGTAGTTACCATCAGTTTTGTCTTGGCACAGACTCAGTGTGAGAAACTACAAAAATCACCTGTTTCTGTTTTAAACTGGACAAAACCAGCAAGCTGAAAGGAACTAAATGAAGAAATCGGATGAAGGAATCAAAGACTGACGTGGTCAAAGTGACTTTGGTCGTCACCATGTTGGTGTTTTGAAATTTGGAGTTAAAAAGCCACATCTGGTTGCTTTATTGCCCCTTTTTTTTTTACTATAATGTGAACATCAATTGCAAAATGTACATTATGTTTTATTCAATAAAACTTGAAACGAGCCAATCAGACCATAAACTCATCAGGAAAGTGCTGCGAGCCATCAGTTTTATAGTCTAGTGGCAAGACTTTGAGAAATATTTATGATTTTTGACCAAAACCTCTGAAATGCTCAGTGACACCAACAACTTCCGAGTTCTAAAGACTTAGTCTATCAGAAAATTTGATTGCAGAGTAATTTTAGAAGTGTCCTAATCTGACAAAGCATTTTTGTCCGAAGGAAACTTAATGGACTTATGACAGGATTCCTACAAATTAGGGCGAGCTGGACTTAAGACTGTTAAATGTTGCTCTGTATATAATTTAACACCAACTTCGCAAAAACAAAATTAAAGAGAAAACTAGCCAGTCATGGATCATAGATTAAGAAGCTTTTACCTGTTAAAGTCAGTCAGAGTTGGTTTCTACTTAGCCCTGTGGAAATAACAAAGTAAAATCAGGGTCAACATGTTTTTAGCCTTTGGCTTCCTTGGTGGTTAATCCAACTGGCTGGTTGCTATTCATTGCTTATTGTAAGCTTGTTTTTGGCTTTGATGTTGTTCTGAGCCCATGCTTACTCCCAGATTGAGTTATAATGTTAATTAATGATGATTGCCTAGGGGCCATTTTTGGTGGTGAATCTGGCCTTGGCTGGTAATTATGTGGGTTCTTGATGAGTTTCTTTTCGGGTACAATGCTACTTCAAGTCCATATTGTTTGTTTAATAACCCTGGTTACTGATGAACATGTGAAAGTGGGTCTGTGACTGGCGGGGTTAATGTTTGTCCTTGTGCGGTGTGAACAATAACAGTTTAGTTTTCTGTACGTTCTCGATGCGGAAGCAGCAACTTGTATCTGTGCAGCTGTGGCGTCCAGCTGCAGCGGGCCTCTATACTGTGAAGGAAGCTACAGACACTGACCTGAGCAAAACAATAGCCGAGCCGAGGCCAGGTATAAAAATAGGTTGCCTGCTCACGGGCTTCCTGCCCGCTCCTTAACAATGCTCTGCACATTTTCATGTCTTGTTGGCATGAAGCAGTGACTTTAAAATGAGACCACTGACATTATAAACCTCTCCCAGCAAGAAAAAAACACCATAAAGCTCATTAAATTCAGAGAATATTGAGTTACAGAGTGAATCAGAGTGAATAGACGAGGAAGATGTGGGTGAGAGGACACGGCAATCCATCTCTACCCAACTCCCAGGGGTGGATGATGTCACTTCCTGCTCCATCGATCTCTTCTGGTAAGGCGCGGCGCTCTGGAGGCCGAGTGTCAGCATTAGGCTTTGATTTTTTTTAAATTTTTTTTTTGTCCTGCGTGATTCTGAGGCGTGCAGCAGATGCTCGGCAGCCCCTTGAGGCCTCGCCTTGTTCCCCGATAAATGATTTATTGCCTAATTAATCAGACTCCTCCACCGCCACCGTCATCCAGCCTAATTAGTCCCTGTTACTGTTCCAGTGAAGGGTGAAGATATCCAAGAGGTACTGGTTAGAATTTCCTAATTACCTTTATTTGAATAGCAACAAATTATCTTAACCTGTTTTCTATTAAGTGCCAGAGTTTTCTACAGGTTTTACTTAGAAATGTCTAAACTAGACACTAAATAAAGTATTTCATGTCATATTTAAACATGTTTGGTTTGATACCCAATGCTGCAAGTGACCTTAAGATACATGCAGATAATTTAATATGTACAGCATCAGGCCAAGTCATAACCTGACCATCTTTTATCTCTTATATCCTGCAGATTCTTAAACATTATTTATAGGCATTGACTTCATTGATCTAAAAATAAAGTCCTAGTTGATATTAAAATTCATTTTAAACCATGGTTGCTTTTTTTTAAATTTTTTTTTTTTACAGTGCCATTTAAAATCTCAAATATGGTGGCCATGATGCTCAGACCATTTGTTTCAGATGTGAGTGCAAACTGAGGAATTTGTGCTAGGCAATGTATTAAAGGCACACGGACTTCAAAAAACTCTAAAGATCGAGAGGAACCTCATCTGGTCCAGTTAGAGCGAAGCAGGAAACAACAGGAGACATCGGACCTCGCTCTGCTTGTTATGTCTGGTTTGAAAAAGTTAAGCTTGTGGTAGCCAAAGCACTTATCTCAAGGATATTTTAAAACCAGTGGGTGATGTCATGAAGGCCTGGTCCATCTTTACATAGCCACTGTAACATTTACACTCAACTCATTGGCTGTCCGTTCAAACCAAATTCAGCCACAGCAGCAAGTCTTTGCCATGGTGTTAATTAGTTTGGAGCCCACTCTGTCATAAATAAGCTCGACACATCTGTCGTAGTTAAGCTGAGTTGAAAGCTGTTAAAACGACTTCGACCTCGACTCAGTGACTCAGCTGACCAATAAGAACTTGTTTGGATGGAAGCGTGCCGACCTTAAGACCTAAGCCCTACTTTATTCTTAGTCTGCTAATGAAAAATCAAACACTCCGCTTTCAGTTTCATCAAGAAATTCTCCATAGATTCATATATCAGTCAACTGTCACGATAGAATGACATTGCCAGCAGCTCTGCAGAGCTTCATTTCCATGTGTGCATTGAACCAGGGTTTTGTTTTCTGAATGCTCATGTTGAGTAAAATGACAGAACAATGCAAACGAAATAAGCACAGACGACCAGTGTTACAGTCCCATCTGATTGTTTATATCATGTAAAAATGGCATGAAGTCAGCACAAAGCTCAGACCTGCAGCACAGTGGTGACTTTGAAGCTGAGAGCTGCTGAATCAGGTCAGGGCGTTCTTCAAAGGGCTGTAAACCTGACACAGAGCACAGAAAGTGATTTTATAGAGTCTTCCCCATCTGTCCTTCATAGAGAAAAAAATCAATCGTCCCCTCAGTGTCTTCAGAGCATGCTGCCTTTGTATGAGGTCACCATCTGGCAGGAGCGACTTCCCTGCTCTGTGAGTGGATCGTAAAAGCTTCGTGGAACAGGTGGAAACAGTTTGGTACGTCCTGTGTTCTGCGTTTGTGTTTGGCTCTTTACATGCCGGCTTCACTCTTCTAACCTAAAAGCACGTGAGAGAAAATATACCATTAGCTGAAGATGTCCTGTCACTGACCTCTGACCTCCCTGTGCTGCTGAGGAAGCATATGTCCCATCAGGGATCAATAACAATCACATCGGGAGACCATTGTTGTTCTTGTTCCAGTATTTGGGACCGCATTCATTCATGTGGACTCAGACAGGTGCGCTGTTTTCGGTTTCTTTTGTTTAAGCTTGAACAGTCGGTAACAGGGGTGCTGAAAACTTTAAAGGAAACAAACTACAGAGACAGGAGACGAGGACCTGCAACAATAAAACACAATGTAAATACAGGTAAAATACAGGCAAATAAGTGAAAACAGGATCGTTTCATAACCATAAATTTGAAGTGACCAAAGCTTGCTAAAAAATTACTTTTAAGGATTTACTGTAAGCCATCTCAGACGATTAGAGCATAAAAAAACTAAAAGTAGTTCTGTATTTTTTTTCTGCAAAGCACAGAAAGATTTGTGCTTTTTCTGTGCAAGCCAAGCTAATTTTATCATAGTTTAATAAGATCAAGGTCATGCTGCTGTTTGTCGTCCAGCATGCAAGTTAGCAGTGATAAAAACCCAGTGGTAAAATAAAAATTAGTTTATGGATTATCACAAAAAACCCAAAAAGTTTCCCAAGTTCTTTTTCAGCACAATAACCTTCAGTACATTGTTGAGTTTCAAAGTTTGTCATCTGTCCAGATCCCAAGGTCTTTATATGAAACACTGTAGTTGATGGAAAAAAGAAGTGTCCCTGAAACGGAGCCTTGTGGAACACCTTTTATTTATCGAGGTTTTTTAAAGTGAATAGTTCACTGATGATAACGGAAACGGTTTATTTAAATTTTGTGTCAGATGTTTTGGAGAAGCCTCTATTTGGTTTTATTACTAGCAGTATACTTGGCAATAAATAATAATTTCATCATTTGAGTCTACAACGAAACAACAGAATATACTCTCCAGTAGTGAGGCTTTGAACATACTGTATTAAAGTTTTAAGACATTTATGTTGCCTTAGTTTTTTCACCCTTGTTGCTGATGTTTTTCAAGTTTGCAGCTGGACGTTAGAAACCCGCATCAGGTGTTTACCCACCACAGTAAGCTCGTTTTTATGAGAGCATTTCAGGAGAGCAGCATGTGTGGGCTTTTTATGGACTCCTTACCCAGAATATGGTGTCAGCGTCCTGCAGCACTTTTAAATGCCGTCATATCATGGTCTAATTCATTTTGACACCACAGTTTAATTAGCTTTATGCAACCTTAGACAGCAGCTTTATTTATTCACGAGGCTAAATGTGCCTTAAGTGCTGTAAGCGAGCAGATTTCCCTCTGGTGTCTCCACGTACATGAACATGTGAACATGTTAGGTGTTACAGTCTGTCTCGGTGCTGCTGCTGCAGACTTCTCGTCACATTCACAGACGGACGGCGATGGAGACGGCCGGCCGGCCACGTAAATCGTTCCATTTTAAGTGAGGGATTATGAATCTGCTGTAGCTGCATCGCTGCGCTGACCCCTGCAGCACCGCGGGGGCCTCGGCTTTTGGCAGCCCCGCAGCACCGAGGCTGATAAAGCTGTGAGCTGGTTTGGACAGACACAAAGACCAAAGTGAGGCATTCAGATTACTTTAAAAACACAAAAAAAACAACTCAAATCTCAATTTAAAACTCTATGAAGTGTGTTGTTGACCTCTGACCCTTTGACCTTGGTCTTTGCTGCTGTTTGAATGGTGTGTGTGGTTTCTGTGGATAAAAATAACACGCAGTGATCGTAACATCAGCAGCTGAAGGTTTGACCAAGTGTGAGTCATCCTGAGAGCTGCAGGCTGGCTGAGGACTGATGCACTCTCTCCTTGTTTCCTTCATTGCCTCCTTGTTTCCTTCATTGTCTTTTCTCCTCTTGTTTCCTTTCTTTCCTTCCTCCACTCTGTTTCCTCTTTTTGGTTTCTTCATTGTTTTCTTTAGTTTCTCCTCACCTCTCTATTTTCTTCCAGTTTTCCTTCAGTATTTCCTCTCCTTTGTTCCTTCTTTCCTTCATTGTTTTCCTCTCACCTTAATTTTACCTCTCCTTTTGTTTCCTCTTCTTCTTTCCTCTCCTCTTCTTACTTTCTTTTTTGTTTCCTCATATCCCTGATGTGCCCTTGTTGTTTCCTTTCCTCAGTTCCTTAGTTATTTCCTTCCTCCAAGCTTTCTTCATGTCTCTTCAACCTTTCATCACCCCTTCTTTCCTTATGTCCTTAATCTTTTTTCTTTTTGTGTCCTTTGTCATTTCCTCTCCTGATGTTTCCTCTCCTCTTGTTCCTCTCATCTTTTTGTTTTATCTTGTTTCCTCTCCTTGTTCCTTGTCCTCTCTTCTCATGTCCTTAATTGTCCCCTGTCCCTGGATCCTTTACCTCTTTTCCTCTTGCTTCCTCTCCTAGTTCACCTCATTATTTCCTCTCCCCTTAGTCTTTATTCATCTTATATATTTCCTGTTTCCTTTGTTGTTTCCTTTCTTGTCTTGTTTCCTTCCTTATTTCCTCTTCTTTTATTTCCTCATCTCTTTCATCTGTCCTTGTTTCCTTCATATTGGAATCAGTGCGAGGATGAGGAGCTGAAGCTGCCAGTTAAACGTGTTTCTTGGTTTTGTGGTTTTTAGTGACGACATCATCAGCGCTGCGTTTCCTCTCTGAGCTCCTCCAGGAGCCTCCTCTGTCCTTGAGGAAACACCGAAGGATCCTTGATGAAGGGGAAATGATTTCCTGTGCTCGCTCTTCATCGCACTCCTCTGTGATTTCAGATGAGTCAGCCTGCAGCTCTCTGTCAGTCTTTTATGGATGAAGCAGTTTTTCAGTAGAAACTCCCACTGCGTCAAACCGCCCCCCAAAAATGTTTCTGCAGAGAAGGAAAGGCTTCATGGGACCAGAAGTCTGCCAGAAACCCCCTTCAGCCGAGAGCTGCAACAAAATCAGCGTGACTTTTTATTTCCTGTCAAACAAAAAGATAAACCTGATTTCATCTCTTTGTTTGACAGAAAAACCTCGTTTCCTCTCCGTCTATCCTAGCTGTTTCCTCTCCTTGTTTCCTTCATTTATTTCCTGTCCTGTTTTTTTTTTGTTTCCTTTCCTCTCCATGTATCCTTAGTTGTTTCCTCTCCCTACATCCTTATTTCCTCTCCTTGTTTTCTTTCATTTTTCTTCTCATTTTGTCTCCTCACCTTATTTCCTTTGTTGTTTCCTTTCCTTGTTCCTTAGTTGTTTCCTCCCCTCGCTTTGTTTCCTTTGTTTTTTCCTTTACTCGTAGCCTTTGGTGTTTCCTCTCCTTACATTCTTATTTCCTCTTCTCGTCTCCTCTCCTCTCATTGTATCCTAAGTCATTTCCTCTCTTTGATTCTGCTCCTCTCCTTGTTCCCTTTGCGGTTTCATCTCCTTATTTCCTAATCTTGTTTTCTTTGCCATTTCTTCTCTTCACCTTATTTCCTATGCTGTTACCTTTCCTTGTTTCCTCCCTCGTTGCCTTCCACACGCAGGTTTAGCCTCTTAAAACCTGTACAGTTTTGAAAGGCTCCTCATTTGTCCCGAATGTCGGGAATTACAAACTGATAAACTGTTTGTGTGGACGTGGGAACAAAGCAGCTGGAAGTTTGCTGACTGAAAGCTTCCTGGTGGCTTTCTCACGCTACAGAGGCTTTATTTCCAAACGCCGCTGAAGTGGACAGAGGAGCAGAGGTCTGCTATGAAGAGAGGACGAGGAGGACACAGAACAACAAGGCATTCTGGGAGAAAATGGGTCCTGTGTGAAATGCAGCTTGTGTGGGAAGCCCCGAATTCCTCCAGCAGACGAGAGGAGGAAAACAGACTCTGAGCCTGGAGCTGCCGCCAGACCAGCAGAGTCTGTCAGAGCGAGTCCTTAAAGTATGCGCAGACAGATGTTGTGATCAGAAAACAGCAGCTGCTCTGGGGCGAACATCCACCTGCCCGGGAACGCTGGGAGGGAATTCAGCTCGCAGGTTAGACTTTGTGATGGGTGAAGCCAAAGAAAGCAGCAACGGCAGGCGTGACTAAAACCCACGAACACAAAAGCGCAGACAGAGGGCGAGCGCGCAGGAAACACTCGTCCAGCTGTTTCTGTTTGAACTGCAAAATCATTTTGTTTGGCCAGCATAAAAAATAAAATCCCTCCCTGCTCTCGTCGAGCTTCACAGGCTCACAGTAAAGAGTCGTTCTTATTCTGGAATAAATTTAGGGCTGTTCCTGGAGACTAAGAAGACAAATGAGAAGCAGTCAGGAAACAGCTCACACTGACTCGTGGCTAAAGGTAGTCGCTTCAGTCCCTCGCCTCAAAGCCGACGTGAGGACACGCCCACTTTATGGTGCCTTCACTGGAAGTGTCTGGGGGCCACATCGCTGCTCGTCTCTTCTTGGAGGGTAAATGCTCTGGGACTTAAACAGTGCTTTTCTACTCAGTTTGAGCACTCAGAGCTCTTTCTTACTACAGGGTCACACTTCTTGCCCAAGGGTCCTTGGACATGAAGGCTGGAGGAGTCAGGGATCGGACCACCGACCTTCTGATTTGTAAATGAGGCACAGCCGCCCTCGGGGTCTCACCCTTGTAAATGTGACAAGTGTTACAAAAAAGAAAACAGGTCTGTGTACCCCCCAGGAGCACTGAAGATCCAAGGCCCCACATCTGGATGACAACTGCCCACCCCAGCAGAAGGAAGAGGGAACCCCTACAGGGAGCCCCCACGGCCAGAGGGCAAGAGCCCCAGAGACCCAGAAGCAATGGGCGGCCGACCCTACCAGAGACCAAGAACCGGTCCGCAGGGCCGCAAGCGTCTGAGAATCACCCGGCACCAAGCAGAGCCCACACTGTGCCAAAGAGGCCCATGCCATCGAAGGCCACAACCCCCGGGGGTCAACAACCACACCCAAACATCCAGTCATGTGTCTCAGAGGCACAGAGTGGGGAGTGGTAGACCCCCCCACGCACTTTTACATATAAATTTTATTGCTCCAGTGTGATGATGAAAGCTGTGAGCCTCTGTGTGATATGAGCTTAAATCTCACTGAGAGCTGAGTTTTATTCCTTAAATCTGTTTCAAATATCAAAATGTGAACTGACAGAGCGACAGTAAGGATAAGAATAGTACTAACTAGTTTATTACTGCTTTAAACTGGGCCTTCATGTTTCATCATTATAGTTTTATTACACTGCAGGGAGACAGAGTGAACTTTGACCTCGGCAGACATCAGCCAGTTGAGTTTGTGCCCCGAACCTTTGAGCCAAACAGACCCTCAATTCTTCTCTGCTGAGCCATTTCAGGAATGATGAGCAGAGCTGGAAAAGTCTTCCCAAACCTCTCCGTTACAGCACGAAGGGAGAGCTGAGCCGGGAGGAAGAGTCACTGTTTGTCTCAGAGTCAGAGGAGCCTGCAGCATCAGGTTGTTCTCATTAACGTTCCACAGTAAGGAATTCATAATTAACAAGTGGGGCGTGGGCTTCCGGAAAATCCTCAGAGAAGGAGTGGGTTTGGACGTGTTCTTGGAGCCTGCTGTTCATACGAGTCGCGCCGAGGTGCAGCTTCCTCTCGAGGTGGCGGCCCCCTCCCTGAAGCGACATCTCCGGGGCGGACGGAGGAGACGAGGGCCTCATCCTGCTCCGAATGCGCAGATTTTTCCACCACGATGCACGACGCTCTGTACCGACGGTGGCGCAGCGAGCCGTCTGTCAGGTGAATCGGCTAACGGGTCCTACAGCGGCGCATGGAGGCAGCTATGGTGGTGGTGGTGTAAATGAAACCATCCATTTATGAGAGGAAAGGCTCGGATATTCTCTGAGATTGCAGTTGTAAATTTAACAGGAGAAAAACGTGAACAGTTCCCTAAATATGTGGGAAAAACGTCCTCATAATTCTGTGAGATTACAGTCACAAATTCATTGGAATAAACTGGAATATTCAATAATATTAAAGTCCTAAATTACAAAGAAACACAATATTCTCTGAGATTGAACCCATAAATCTGTGAAGGATACGGAATACTTCAGGGCTGTGAAAGGAGAGCGGGAATCTGCTGAAGCCTCCTGACTGCAGGTCACCTGTTCGCTCAGGTATCGAGCGGACGAGCAGAAACAGGTGTGCGTTTGTGATTCGTGCGCGCGTGCGTGTTTTTGCGCGCATTGAGGTCGGCCTTTCACGTTTCAGTGTTTATTTCTTTCATCGTGTGTTTGTGTGTGTTTGGCTCAGGGCTGTATCTGTGGTTCTGTATCTGTCGCTCTGAATTTGTGCTTATTCCCCTGTGTGTGTGTGTGTGTGTGTGTGTGTGTGTGTGTGTGTGTGTCTGTGTGTGTGTGTGTGTGTGTGTCTGTGTGTTGTTCTTTTCTCTGTCGTTATGATTCACTCTGCAGAACAAGCCTCGTCCTGCCGTTCTTCCCCTTTATACACCAAATGTTGTAACCCTTTTCCCTTAAAGATAAATTCCACCTTAAAAACAGCGCCTGTGTCCAGGTGACTCCCTCTGATTGATCCGCATTCTCCCGCCGAGTAAGGATCTCATCCGCTTTGGACTGCCGAGGAACTCCTGTTCAACGCTGCTCAGTTTGTCCTGTGAGATGATGTCATAGCTAAACATACTGTTTTTTGGGTCATTCTGGGAGATGTGGGAGGTCATGGGAGGTCATGGGAGGGTTGTAGATAATTGCACCTTTCTCCTTCGCTCGTGCACGGTCCAGTACCTGAGCTGACCTCAGATGAATCCAGCTGACGTTTTAACACAGGAATAAAAATAATGTTCGTTGTGGGCCAAGAAAACGTGTAAGTAGACCGCAGCGTGCGGTGAGCTGCAGAGTGGGATTCTGGGAGCTGTAGGCGGTGACCTGGTGTCAACAGGCACCTTTTAAAGCTTTACGGCCCGTCAGAGGCTTTAATGAGACTCGTGCTGCTGCCGAGTGTTGGAGGACACTTTGACCCGGCGCAGGAGAAATATTCCTACATCTCCCTTTCCCACCAGACGGTTTAATGATTAACCGGCGCAGGGGAGTCTGACCCAGTAAATCAGAGCGGAGCCACGGCGCCCTCTGCAGGCCACAGCATCCGACTGAGCTTACAGCTCAGCTCCTACAAGACTGTCAGCGTGTTTGATGCATTTCCCCTTTAAACTCACTGATCACACATCTGCAAATGAAATGGCTCACTCACTGTTTTTCATGGGTCACAGCTGATACTGACAAACTTTATTTGCAATTTTCTGGTGATGAAATCACACCTTTGTGTGCAGTAGTGGTACAGTCTGTAAGATTACCTATGAACACACCGAAACGGTCCACATTTATGATCTGCGTGTGAGTTTGGGGCCTTTTCAAAATCTAGATATTTAATTTTCACATTTGTTTTATTGGGTTTCATATTTATAATCTGTTTAAAACCAGAAATCTTGTCTTCTTTAATCCAAGTCTGCATTGATGTGGTCCTGGTTGAGCCAGTATTTTTAATAAATGGAGTTACTGTTTGTCTTTAATGGAATAATCTCACTCTGATCTCACTTCTTTACCCTTTCAGAGACTTTAAAATGCGTGGATTTCCATATTTCTGGATAATTCCGTCTTTCAGGAGAAGAAAATCAGCCGCTTTAGCGTTACCGAACCTGCAGCGCCCCCTGCTGGCAGAAGGAGCTCAGGCCTCGTCCTCTCACAGCAGATTTCAGGCTCTGTCTCCTTCTGTGGATTTCTGGCGTCACGGCTGTCGGCTCGTGTTTTCCTCGTCCTCGCTCACAGCTTTTGTCCGGGCTGAAGGACGATGGAGAGTTTACAAAAAGGGCACGGCCGCGGCTTAAAGGAGGAGCGCTCACTGAGCGTGCCCGGGATTTCCTTTCTTTTCTTTTCCTTTTTTGAAATAAGTCACGAGAAAGAAAAAAATGAAAGAAAGAAAGAAAAGTGGAGCTTGGAGCTGTCTGATGTGAGTGGTGCCCAGAGTGTCTCTGGTGTGAGGGGCCTAAGTCCAGCTTCACTGCACTCCAGGAGACAAACGTGGACCCACTGCGAGCTGACGCACACTGATAAGACGCACAACAAGCAATGGAAGCACCCGCTGTGCGTGGTCTCCTTTATCTGTGGCACGTACTCTCAAAGCAGCAGCACTGATGCAAAAACATTTACTTACACCAAAATACACTCACTGGCCACTTTATTAGGTACACCTTGCTAGTCCTCCGGTGGACCTCCTTTTGCCTTCAGAACTTTCAACAAGGAGCTGGAAACATCCCTCAACCATCCGGTGACCGTGGAGGTCTGCGAGAGCAGCGAACTCATTGTCATGTTCAAGAAACCAGTTTGATCTGACCTTTGTGACATGGTGTGATACCCTGCTGGAGGCAGCCATCAGAAGATGGGCACACTGTGGTCACAGAGGGATGGACGTGGTCAGCAGCAACCCTCGGGCAGGCTGAGGGTTTAATGATGCTCGGCTGGTACGACGAGGCCCAGAGCAGTCTGAAGCCCTGATCTAAGGCAGGATGGATCCATGCTTTCATGTTTACTCCACATCCTGTCCTGTCTCCCTCCCCAGTGATGACAGATGGCTGGTCCTGTTGTAGGTTTCTTCCTGTTAAAAGGGAGTTTTTCCTTCCCACTGTCACAGAGTGCTTGCTCATAGGAGGGTGTTTGAGTGTTTGTTTGAGTTATCGTTGCCTTCCTATCAGCCCGAAGCACTCTGGCCATTCTCCTCTGACCTCTGACATCAACAAGGCATTTCCACCCAGAGAGCTGCAGCTCACTGGGCATTTTCTCTTTTCAGACCGTTCTCAGAGATGTTTGTGAGAAGGTCCCAGCAGATCAGATTTCACTTTAAATCTGGTTTGTAGAGATTTCACGTATTTTGTGCAGAAGCACCCAAACTATTTCAGTTTGTGGACTATCTGAATCAACTTGCCTACAACTTCACATCAGCTCCCAGTGTGTAATGTTAAAAAACGTCACAGCTTTCTGTTCCCTGTAAAAGCCTGTGAAACACGGCGGGAGAGGCAGGTTTGACAAAGTCTTGTTTGGAGTTAAAAATACCACAGCGGTGCACAGAAACACGGCGTTCAGTCACTTGAAGGTCAAAGGAGGTTTTCAGGGGGAATCGGTTCCTGAAAATGACGCCTGTAACCAGGCAACAGACCCAAACATTAAAACGTGTAAGGCATGATCAGCTGTAACACAAAAAGTTAAGACATATTTGTGTCATTGTGGCTTTCGGGTCAAATGAGCCAACTCTTATTTGACTGAGAGCGAGGCACAACACCTCTCCTTCAGCTCCTGGAAGCAGCTCCACGCATGTCGTCAATAAAGTTCAAGGGAAAGTCAAAGGAAGTCGAGTTTTCCTCACTTCCTCTCTGTGCAGGGAAGTGATGTCTGTTGCCATGATAATAAACTCTGATCGCTGTGACAACCGCAGCGTTTCACCACAACAGCTGTCAGAGAGCGACCGCAGAGTCACGCCAGTCGTGTTTACTGGAGCAGAATCCCACACGGGAGCAGCCAGAGGGGCTTCAACCATCAGGACGACACCTTCAAACACCTCGGGCTCGGAGCAGAGCTGCAGCTCACGGTTGGAGACGTCGGTCAGTTTTTTGAATGGACTCAGTGACCTGAGAGCTGCAGCCAGCTAAACAAGAGATGGAAGCTCAGTGTGTCCCCGTGTGGCTCACAGCTGGACGCTGGTCAGCAGGTGGCAGCAGTGAGCTGCGGTGTGTTTGGAATGGGAGGAATGCTGGGAATTTTCTGTGTGTGTGTGTATATGGGTGGATGCGTGTGGCCACAGAGTGTGTTGATACTGAAAGCTCAAAAGACTCCCAGAAATCAAAGGTTCGAGTACTCTTATATTTTTATATCTGAGGTATTTTATTCCTGAACTGTGTGTCACTGTAGTCCAGGGTACGACTCTTTAGTTTCACTGCTTTAATAAAGTTGGAGGAGATTAAATAATGTTCTGAGGCTTATTTTATATTCACTTCAGGCCCTTAAACACTGTAATCCAAAATGACCTAATCAGATGCCTCAGTTTGGCCTAGAGTAATCAAGTTATGATGTAATACTAAGAAAAAGGTAACACTTTCATATTTAAAAACCAGAAGCTTGGTGAATTATTGCTTGTTAACACATCTCAGAAACTCCATCCATCCATCTTCTTCTGCTTATGTGGAGCTGGGTTGTGGGGGCAGCAGTCTGAGACACCCAGATCTCCTTCTCCCCAGCCACCTCCTCCGGCTTATCCGGGGGAACACCGAGGCGTTACCAGGCCAGCCAAGAGATGCAGTCTCTCCAGCGTGTCCTGGGTGTACTCCAGGGTACACGCTTGATAGCCGGGGGATCGGCCCACCAAGGCTGCCGCCGGACGCACTGCACCCTACCCCTATGACGCCTCCTGCGGGTGGTCGGCCTAAGTCTCCTCTTTGGGCTGGGCTCCATGGGCTAGTGCCTCGCCACCAGGCACTCTCCCCCGATCCCCTTCCACAGGCCTGGCTCCAGGGTGGGGCCCTCGTAACCCTTATCCCGGGCAGGTTAAACTGTTCCCTTGATCTTTCTGTCGTAGGTGTCATCTGAATTGCTCTTTGTCTGGCCCCTCACCCAGGACCAATTGGCCTTGGTAGGCTCTGTCAGAGGGCAATAGCCTCAGGACAACAGCCCTGGGACAACATAGCTCCTGGGATCACTGGGACACAAACCCCTCCACCACCGTAAGGTGGTGATTCACGGAGTTCTGTGCAGAAGCCTTGGCATCCAGGGGTTTTAAACTGAACCAATAACACTGGAAGTAGGACTGTCCACATTGCTTCTTCTGCCACTGCAGGGTGAAAGCTCAGAAATATGGTGTCCTGGATGCTCAGACCAGATGTTCCAGATGTGAGCGCAGTGCTTATGAGTACAGTTTGAAACACTGGGTGGGAGTCAGGTGGCTGCAGTCCCAATCAGAGGTCCAAAACTCTGAAAATACCCACGTCTGAGTGCAGAGGTTAATGTTCAGCTGCAGACTCAAACTGATGTCCCTCACTAACTGCTCGCTGAGCGTTGGGACTCTAAATGCACTTTAACTGAAACATTTCTGTAATACTCTATTTTTATTATAATGCACATGCATCCAGCTGTCATCACCAATACGACGACTCTATGGAGATTTGTGATGTTTGGGTCATTACTATGATTTTCTAAGTTTTTCCACTGAAGAGCGAAAATAGGAACCACAAAGAGCCACTGTGGGCTCTTCATGTCTGCAGGGAAACGATCTGATGGTGTGAAAATGCTGTCAGCAGGCACAGCGTTGCCCTGAAACGATCCTGAATTGATCAACCGTACTGGTGTTGTTGCTGCTGATTGGATCACAGCTGAAATAAGTGTTTTCTGATGCAGGGTCCTCTGTGATTGGTGGGAACCAATTAGCCGCCTGTGATCCCTGTGACACACACACACACACACACACACGGGACTCTTCACAGGCTCTGAATAATTAATGCATCCCTCTCTCTGCTTTCTAATGATGCCTCTAGGGCATGCATTCACTCCAGTGTGTGTACATGTTACATATGTATGTGCATGTGTGCATGTTATGTATGTGCCTCCTGACGGGCCTACACACACACACACACACACTTCCTGTGACATTTTTCCTCAGGGATAATCCCGAGCACGTCTCCGGAGCCTCTGCTCAGTTTTAAAGCTCGCAGTCGGAGCGCGATGAAGCTGTGATGTCATATCAGACCTGTGGTGTGTGTTTGCTCAGTCTGTAACTTCACAGATCGCTCAGGGTCTCAGTCAGAGCTCATTTAAAGTCAGAAATGGGCAGCAGTCGATGGAAAAACAGCCTTTTCTCTCTTAATGCTGCCGCTCAGACAGCAGTCTGAGGCTTTCTCTGTAATGTAACGACTTTAATCTGAATATAATCAATAGTTTCAACCTTAAAATGACATTTTTACCTTCAGTGAAGTATCCCAAACTGTCTCCTATCAATTATTTCAACTTTCTGATTGTAACGTTATGACTTCAATCTCAAAATCTTTGATTTACTGCTCAGATTTAGGACTCAACACTTTATTTTAATTTTTCAGCTTTTCTCTCATGAAGTTTAATCAAAGTATTTCCACCTTTACCTTCTAGAGCGACGACTTTCCTCTTAAAATATTTCCGCTTTTTTCTTCTGAAGCGTAACTGTGCCCACAATGAAGTCGACAAACTCCAGGCAGTTGTTTTTGGGGGCCCTTTTCACCTTTTTGCTTAAAAATGAACAGCCAGAATACTTTGAGAGAAACTTTTTGGCAGCTCTGAGTGTTGTTTCTGGATTTTTGTGTCATTCATTTATTTGCTGTGCTTTTTGTTCATAATTCAGCACAGTTGGTTCAAGGTTTGGCACGTTTGCCCAGGAGAGAAATTTGTATTTCTCTAATAACTAATGGATGGTTATTAAAGCCGCCTTTTCTGCCGTGCTGGCCTTCATCATATTGGACCATAATCTGAATATGTCTGCTTTTATACTGCACAAAAATGATTCATCTGATTTCACTTTGCTTCTTTTTTTTTTGTTGCCATTTTTCATTATTTTTATGGACCAAACTGATGGTCAGTCGATTGCAGTTGCAGCTTTTCTTAATAATTGAAGCTATTTTCCACTTATTCTGCCAGGTCCACCTGCCCCTCTTCCTCCTCTTCATCTGTTTGTCGGGGATTAGCACAGTTATCACTTCACCCCCAGCTGTCCCCTCCTCTCCTCCCCATTTTCGCCTTCTTTCCTGGACCGCCTCCTCCTCCTACGCTGTACTTCCTGGCCCTGGACCAATCATAGGCCTTGCTTTAATGCAGCGTAACAGCCGAGCGTGTGGTTGAGGAGCTATTGTAACTAGATTAAAACACATTATGTGTGGTAGCTTGTGCGCACTCAAACCTCTCATGGGGTTTCTGGACATCAGCTGTTTGCACCCCCGTGCTGACACACACACACTCACATGCACTTGAATGTGTGTGCTTTAGTTGTGAATTTACTTATTTTCAGATATTCATGAATTCATAATCAGCTGGGCTCCATCTGTGCTGCAGCAGCATCCCGTCTTGCTGCCAGTTTCATGCCGTTTATTGCTTTGTTTTCCCACAAACATCTGCTGGTCATATTTGATGCATTTTTTAAATTGTTTTCCATCTCTTTAATGTTCAGTTTGCTCTTTTGTTTATGAGAATCAAGGGGTCTTCATCAATAGAAAAGCTGGAAAAACCCTGAGACACAAAACATTATTAAGCCGGTTTTTTATTTTTGGAAACTTTGAGATTCGCACAAGAATTTAAAACGTTTCTTTTTTAAAACTTAACATACCAATAAAAAAAGTTTATAGGCAACCAATCAAAATGCCAGTGTGTTTTTCTATATCCACTAGATGCATATTTGGACTTAAAAGTGTATTCACTTTTAAGTCCAAATAAGTAGTCAACGTGATCTTATTTTGTAACTTAAGAATAATGCCTCTTGCAGCACTATTTGAAATTGTTTTTTTTTAAAAATTATTCTAACATTGCTTGTTATCGTCTTTGTATCCCACCAAAGTTGGAGTTTAACATGGACTTAAACACCATGACCACACCCACTGGTTTGTAAAGTCCAGTTTTGAAGCTTCCTTAGCTTTTTAGCTGCCATCATTTTGCTTTTGTGAGGTAATGTTAACTAACTTCAGGATGCTGTATTCATAAACTGGAGCACATGGACTTATTGGGCTGTCTGTTACTACAGTTAACCACGCAGTAAGCCGAATGAGAGATAACTGCATTAAAAGGGACAGGCTAAGCATAAACTATCACTATATGCTGATGATGTGATTTTACTTATTACCAATTTGCACAAATAAGTTTACGTTATCCACTTCTGATGCCTTACAGACAGCTAGATGTTACAGTCGCCTGTCAGTCAAAGAAGCCACACCCCTAATAATGCAAACTTTAAGCTTTAATACAATTTAAACAGGTGAGTTATAAAACATTAACTCCCGTGATTGTCGTTATAAAGGAGGCAATAATCTACAGAGACCAAAACTTCTGTTTTGT
>JAMQGT020003059.1:0-27869 GCA_024447675.2 Pterophyllum scalare | reverse complement strand
ACCAAGTAGGGTTACAGTATTGTGGCAGGGCCTGGAGTCTACTACAGTGGAAGTAGTGTTAATGCTGTAATAAATAATTAGAACAGCCCAGTTGAGAAGTAATGATGACCAGGTTTTTCAGATCACTCTGAGAATATATGTTTTAATTTTGATAATATTGCCCAGAAGAAAAGCAGGTAGTCTGATGATGTTGTGGTCACTCTGAGGTCTCATGTGTCGTGCAGGCTCCAGGGTGATACCATCCAAGTTACATCCAGTTTGAGTCCATGTTTTGGAGGTCTTTAGCGCCAACTACAACAAACCTCAGTCTCCTTGTTGTAGCAGAAATATATATATATATATATATATATATATATATATATATATATATATATATATATATATATATATATATATATATATATATTCAATTTATTTATTTATTTATTTTTATTTATATAGCGCCAAATCACAACAACAGTCGCCTCAAGGCGCTTTGTATTGTGGGTAAAGACCCTAATATAAACACAGAGAAAACCAACAGTCAAAACTGCCTAGTTAACACTTGGCGACGGTGGGAAGGGAAAAACTCCCTTTTAACAGGAAGACTTTCACAAACCCAGGTCAGGGAGGGGCAGTCATCTGCTGCGACTCTGTTGGGCTGAGTGGAGAGATAGATACAAAGACATGCTGTGGAAGAGAGCCAGAGATTAATAATAATGATTAAGTACAGAGCCAAGTATAAACAAGTAAATAAAGGTGAATGAGAAATAAAGGAGTCCATACTGCATCTCAACAGCCCAGGCCTATAGCAGCATAACTAAAGGGTGGTTCAGGGTTGTTCTGATTGGAGCCCAACATGTTCCATCATAAGGCAGTTTCAAGTTAATTGAAATAGAGAGGGTATATATATATATATATACATACATATACACATACATCTATATATATATATATATATATATATATATATATATATATATATATATATATATACACATACATCTATATATATATATATATATATATATATATATATATATACACATACATCTATATATATATATCTGGTTCATTTTGAAACAAGGGTTTGCTGAAAGTCAGCATAACTACAGATGATTTTCTCTCTTTCTTTCTAAAGGAATTTCCCGCACACATGCAACTCTATTTCAAAGACTGTTTCAAAGGACTTGCAGGAGGAATGCTCTATGACACGACAACTTCTGAGAATGAGTTTTGGATAGATCCAAAGGAAAACTCTTTCAAACTCAGAGGGATCACACAGAAACATATTCTGAAACGGGTTTCAACACTCGTCACACGCACACATAGGCACAGTTCATCAATATTGTTGGAAACATAGATGGAAAATACAGTCACCAGTTCCGTTTGAGGCTGGAGTTCAAAGGAGGTTCACACACACGGTATTCTGGTTCACGTAACTACATGTAAGAAAAAGTGTGAACGTGCTATATATCACAGTGCACGTGCTGCATGGATGAGGATAAGCTGAGTCAGCTCACTGTCACGCTGCGAAGAAGCCGCCTCACCGGAGGCTTCCCAGGTTGTGCTGGATGATGGACCAGAATCATGGGAAGTCTGGGGTTCATAAGTCCACTCGTCTGAATGTCAGCCCATGAGCGTGTTTTACAGATGGGCCAGACACTCACTGTTGGACTCCGTGCTCACCTCCTCCGCACAGGACACGATTAAAATGTTCACATTGGCTTCATCCCTCCATCAGACCAGTTTCCACTGATTTTCAGTCTAGTTGTGTAAACCTCAGCCTTTCCTCTCTGTTTCCTCAGACGGTTCTTCACATCCTCTTTTCCACGAGACTCGTCTTGAGGACACACTGCAGCCACGTCTCAGAGATCCTTTTCAGCCAACAGCTCTTTGGGGATCAGCTGTTGGTGTAAAAATATTCTTTTTATGCCAGTCCAAACCTATCATAGATTCAGATAAAGAAATGTGAACAAAGGATGCTGCTAGTAGGTCTAAAGTGGTCATCTGCTAAAGTTGTTTGTTACATGTAGACAGTTGGTTCATACCTTGAGTCAGATCTGTTGAGGCCTAGTCGTTAGCGGTCAAACAAGCCAAGAAAATCCACTGAAAATGGTACAAGGACCAAAATGAGCTAAAAGCAACCAAATGCCCAAACACTGAAAACAGCTGAAAGAGTTTCGCTAAAGGCCACTCATAAAAAATAAAAAAGTCTTGATCCTTGGAATAGATATGAAGATATTTAAAGATATATTTTGTTTAATAAAGTGGTTTGTTTTTCCTAACAGATGAACTATGTCCGGTGATAGGAGCCAGACCACCCAGGAGGAGGAGGAGGGTGAACACTGCAGCCGAACGTCAGCACAGGATGCAGACAGCTGCTAAGACTCCTCAATCTACACGTGCAAAGAGGGAGGGACACTCAGTCGTGCGGCATACGCAAATTCCACGTCAAGCATTGCTATCCATTCGCCTAAAAGGACCACAGATGAAGAGGCGGAAAATTCTACGAAGGATGAACTCCATTATACATTGGACTGGACAGTGCGCCAATCCTGACCATAAAGCTGGATCGGGTGTAGACCACACTTCTGTTTACTTCACGACACCTCAGCAGAGTGGTCTACAGGCCCAGGCATCTTCCCATTGCTACGCCGAGAAGCCTTCTCTTTCCATGACTGCAGCAGATTCTTTGTTCACACCCAACGCGGTTATGTTTAGATGACACGACGAACAAAGCTCAGGCTCACGATTTTGCCGTTCATTGTTCTCATGCCAGTACAGTTGGAGTGAGAATCAGGACACAAAAGGAGGAGACTTATATTGTGCACACATCATCTACTAATAAACACCAGCTCGGCATATTTCCTGATGGGTGTATTTGTTTTATTTCATAAAGCTCAGGAAAGGGACTGTTGAGTTGAGCTTGTAGTAAAAACGACCATGTTTGGTTACCGGTTAAAAAGAAATCCAAGTGGTGCCTACATGAAAGTCTACCTTCTCCAACATCTTTTAGCTATCAGAAAAGATAAATTAAAGATAAAGATGAGCTGTCCTTTGAAGCACTGCAATGTTCTTGATGCTGTTTTCTTTTAAGCAGAGTCTCAGTGCTGCTAAGGAGCAGGTGAGGAGCTGAGAGGACTCTCCTCTGCTGCCTCACAGACCACGGTGAAAACCTGGGTGCAGGACGCCTGCACTTTCACCCGCTGCCTCTGAGTGGGTCAAACACTGGGAACAAAATGGAGCTGCCTACACAACAGCACTCCACGAGCCTCTGCGCATCTTTGAACAACAAACACCCGCATCATCCTGCTGCAGCAGCGCTGCTCAGAGTATATCAGAATGGGGTCAGGCGCATGCCGGGTCACAAGTTCGTGAACATTTTCAGGATCACGACTTTTTCTAAAGGCTTTTCACGCAGCAAAAAAACTGTAGGGAATCCATTTCAAAATCTTCACTTTAGATTTTTTTTTTGATGGATGGAAAAATGAAACATTAAATGTTACATACTCATTTCATGTTCTGCTGTCATCCTAACCTTATCCTGCTATGGAAGACAGCATGTCCACTTTCTCTTCCAGTGGGAGACAGAGGAGTGGTTTCCCGAAGCCAACCGAGAGAGTCTCCATCGTGTCCTGGATCTGCTCATTGTTGGATAGTTTAACAATGCCTCATATAGGAGGCTTCTGGGAGTACTCCAAGTTTCCATCAAAAAATTGAACAACAGAATCCATGTGAACTGATGCAGCAAATTTTTCAAGCTGCTGGGAGGGGTCTCACACTGTGTGGGTTTCTTTTAACTCCAGTTCTTCTGCAGCGGAGCTGCAGTTAGCAGTTCCCAGGAGCTCTCCAAATCAGCACGCTCCCGTTTCTCAGAAAGGCTCAATTGAAACTGCAGCCTTCAAATCAGCTGACCACTGGGTCGTCTTTCAGCAGCTGAACCTGTTCAAACCATTTAATAACAATAACAGCAGCAAACTCACTGGAAAACTGGATATGGCACATGAAGCGCTTTTCTTTTATTATTGTAGAATTCATTAAAATGAGGAAGGACAAACAACACACTATAAACACATCATTCTGCAGACCGGTGGTCAATTTTTTCTCCTGTGGTCAGGTACACAGTCAGCTGGTCAAAGCCAGAGAGCAGCTCTCCGGATGGCTAGGGTCAGGAGGGAAACACAAGGAGGGCGTCTCGGGGAATTTTGCCAACAGAACACAATATCAGATCAGGAGAAAAATAGACAAGATCGGGTTCCAGCCCCAACGAGGCGGGCCGAGCAAGAAAACTCCAGCCGTGACGGAGGCAGAGTCTTCATGCCGACGCAAATCCAAGATGGCGTCATACCGCAATCACATGAGTGCTCTTTCAATAGGGGGCACCACGTCTTCAGTTACCACGCAGGTGCCAGTCGCCAGTCGCCCTTATTCCGCCCTGCGAGCGTGTAAGCAGAGGCGCGAGTGGACAAATGTTTCCAAGTGCTCACAGCAGGATAAACTAGTGACAGGAACTTATAAAAAGATGGTTCTGAGAATGAGAGGATCCTTTTCTTCAAAGTGGGAGAAACAAAATATCTCAGATTCAGATAATTGGTAGTGATTCGGTGAAGATATTCACAGACCTGAACAGACGGTGAGTTGGCTTTCACAAACACGCCCAATCATTACGGTGTGTACGTCAACTCAAGGCATCAGAATGCACACAATCGCAGAAAGCCAAAGCTTAGGTGAAACATTATTCACTGTCACCAAATTAAATCTAATTCCAACCCATACACCAAAAAGATCATACAGGCGTGGTTATTTGTAACTTTGGCTGTAAAACTACAATAAACTACTTTTTCAGTGACAATTGAATTTTCCTCTGCAGCCAAAGTCAGGAGCTATGAGAAGTGCACGTGCAAGCACACATCCTAACAAAGGTTAAAGGCAGACCTGGCTCAAAGACACACAAAGGAAGAACTGATGAAGGAAAAGATGGAAAACCTCCAATAAGAGCTTAGTTTGGGGGTCTGAGGTGCCTTTTGCCCATGCTGCCAGGAACAAGTGAGTAACCAACTCAATGATTTTACTAAGGGACTTCAATAGGCTCCAGACTACTCTGTGTTTCTGTCCTGGTCTCTGACTTCTCTACTCCGCGTCTCGTCAGCGTTCCAGCAGGGGGACCACTGGGCCAGCATCACCTGTGTTCTATCGCTATTCCACCGTGGGACAGGGTTCTACTGCGAGAGAAACCAACAAAAGAATTCAACTTTGTTTCCTTTATCATAACGAGCACTTCCTGCTGCAGTGCGAAGCTCGATTAGTTTTCCAATCATCCAAGCTTCAAAGACCTAATACCATACTGCTTCTGTTACATCAGCCAACACTGCTTTATGACACATCTTTATCATGTTTTCAGTTCCAACACATAAATTCCAGTACTTTGCACATATAATTCCAGAACATTATTGTAGGGATCTAAAAATATGCAGAAGCAAGCGTGGGAAGCCAGGCACAAAACAGGAACTGGTGTTTTGTAGCTGCTGACCGCCTTCGTTGTTCGTTACCACACTCCTCGATGCTGAACTCTGTTCAACGACCTTCGATGTTGCAGTGAAAACACTTCATCAATCATATTTCGTCATGAAAATAAGCAGCAAAACAAACAGTCAAGGTGCTGCAGCTGAAGTCCAGCTTGTGGCAGAGATCAGTGCTTCTGGGCCAGCAGACACGGTCTGGAACATATTCCACCCCAAAACAGAATGAACCAACCAACATAGTGTGTTTCAACCGACCCGCGACTTTCTGACTGGTCAAGGTCGCAGCCACACTACCGCTGCACCAACAGCAAACACACACAAACAGAACGAATTCACATGCTGCTCCGGAATTCTAGTTCACAGTACGCACAATCGAAGTACCAAAAGAGGAAAATGTACACTCAGAAAATAATCACCATAATGAGTGCACGCCATCGCCGTAGGCTTCTGAGTTTCAGAAACAGATGCGAATGTACAAAGAACTACTGGTTTTTATCAGTTTAACATTAAACTGAATGGATTTGGCCAGAGCTGCACAAACTCGGGATACGAACCAAACAAACAATTCCCGAACCTTATCAATGAAATGTTCACCACGATTGGGTGCCCTTCTAAAAGACTTCTGCTCATTTTCAGCTCCCATATCTACTGGATCAACCAAAGCAGTTTGCATGATTCACAATTCCAAACAGCATCCTCGTCTATCTGATACTGCTTCTTGCAACAAGCTGTTCAAGCTCCCTTTTAATCTACTTTTCTTTCCTGACTGGCTGCCCCGTAAAGCAGATGTCTATCTCTGATATATCCACTGTCTTCGGACATATAGAGCTCCACCCACGGTAGAAAACTAGCTCACACTCTATAATATTCAGTAAATCTAAAGTTTGGTATCACTTTGTGAGATCATTATTGTCTGGACTCGCTCAGTGCTTTGTGACGCTGTACCTGAAGGCGCACGTCTCTGGTGCCAGCTCAGCGACCCGCGGATGTAAGCGATGGTGGTGACAAACTCCCCGAGGCTCAGTTTGGACAAAAAGCTTCAGAGCCAACTTCTCCGGCGAGTCTCCTCTGACATAACCACTCAACTGGTCCACCAGAGAGATGTTCCCAACATGGCATGTTCAGCTGGAACGAGGAGAGAAGAGCCGAGTTAACTCCGCTCGCACCTTCAGTACGGGGCTGAGCCGATGGCTCTTCTCTCCGGCCCGAGTCCCTGAACATCCATGTCTGGGTAGCATCTCTCCTGGTGGACCAGTTTGAGTGGGACATGTCAGAGAGGGAGAACTCGCCGAGAAGTTCGCTCTGAAGCTTTGCTCCGAACTCGGCCTCGGAGGGGAGTTTGTCACCACCATCGCTTACAGCATCCGCGGTCAGCTGAGCTGGGCACCAGAGGACGTACGCCTTCAGGTACGCCGTCACAAAGGCAGCGCTGAGCGAATCCAGACAAATAATGATCTCACAAAGTGATACCAAAACTTTAAATTTACTGAATATGTATAAAGTGTGAGCTAAGTTTTACTACGTGGGTGGAGCTTCTGTATGTCAAACAGTGGATATATCAGAGATAGACATCTGCTTACAAGGGGCAGCCAGTCAGAAGAAAGTTGGATTAAAAGGGGAGGAGCTTAAACAGCTTATTGCAGACAGTATCAGATAAACAAGGAATATTTGGAATTGTGAATCATGCAAAGCTGCTTTAGTTGCATCCAAGAATAAAAATATGGAGCTGAAAATGAGCAGAAAGTCTTTTTTTTTTTTTTTTTTTTAAAGGGCACCCAATCAGTCATAAACAGTTCATTGATAAGGTTCAGAAAATGTTGTTTTTTGAGATTTTCAGTATCCCGAGTTTCTGCAGCTCTCGGCCAAAATCCAAAATATTTTTCAGTTTAATGTTAAACTGATTAAAAAACCAACTAGTTATTCTTTGTACCCATTCAGCCGTCTGTTTTCTTGAAAGCTAGAAAGCTCTACAGGGCAATAGCATGCACTGGTTTATCATTGGTGATTATTTTTTACTAATATTACATTTTATTCTTTGGTATTTCAAAAGTCTTCAGGTACTCTGAACTTAGAGAAACCCGGAGCAGCAGGTGCTGAAATTCGTCTGTTTGTGTGTGTTTGCTGTTGGTGCAGCGGTCATGTGGCTGCGACCTTTGACCAGTCAGAAGTTGACGGGGGTCGATTTCGAGTCACTCTGGCTGGTCGCGTCTCGTCTGCTCGCCCTTTGGGTGAAATGTTGCCGCCCGTCTGCTGCTGCTGGCCCAGAAGCAGCTGATCTCTGCCACAGCTGGACTTCAGCTGCAGCACTTGAGGACTGTTTGTTTTGCTGCTTATTTCATGGCAACGAAATATGATTGATGAAGTGTTTTCACTGCAAACAGTGCAAAGAAAAGTCAGACTGAACAGAGTTCAGCATCGAGGAGTGTGGTAACGAGCTCACGAAGGCGGTCAGCAGCTACAAAAACACCAGTTCAGATCTGTTTTTGTGCCTCAGCTTCCCACGCTTGTTTCTGCATATTTTTAATCCCTGCGTGATGTTTCTAAAATATGTGCAAAGTCTGGAATTTTATCTGTTTCGGGACTGAAAACATGATAAACGGTGTCGTTGCATAAAGCAGTGTTTAGCTAATGTAACAGAAACGGTGTCAGGTATTGGTCTTTGAAGCTTCGTGATTGGAAAACTTAATCGAAAGCTCGCACTGCAGCAGGAAGTGCTCGTTATAGTAAAAGGAAACAAAATCTAAAGTCTTTGTTGGGTTTTTCTCTCGCAGTGAGAACCCTCTGCCCACAGTGGAGATAGCAATAAGAAACACAGGTGATGCTGACCAGTGGTGCCCCCTGCTGGAGACGCTGACGGACGCAGAGATGGAGAAGAAGATCAGAGACCAGGACAGAAACACAAGGTGGGTGTCGGCTTATTGAAACCAGTCAGGTCAGAAATTAGGAGGAGTGCCTTTAAGTAAATCATTAGTTGGTTACTCACTTGTTAGTGCTGGGCAGCATCAGGCAGAAGGAGCGCACCTCAGACCCCCAAACTAAGCTCTTATTGGAGGTTTTCCATCTTTTCCTTCCATCAGTTCTTCCTTTGTGCTGCTTTCTCGACCAGGTCTGCCTTAAGCCTTTATTTACCGTGTGTGTGCTTGCACGTGCACTTCTCATAACTCCTCAAGCTTTTTGGGCTGCAGAGAAAATTCAAATTGTCACTGAAAAATTAGTTATTGTCTAGTTTTACAGCCAAAGTTACAAAATAAGGCCAGACGACCTGTATAATACTTTGGTGCTATAGGGTTAAAAATAGGATTTTTTAATTTGGTGACATGAATAAATGTTTCACCTTAACTTTTGACTGTTGCGAGTATCCTGCAGCCTTCTAATCCTTGAGTTAATGTACAGCAAACGTAATAAACCCAGCGTGTCTGAAAGCCGGCTCACGTTCCTCTTTCAGTCTCTTGGATGAAATATGCTTCACCGATCACTGAATTTCTACCAAATTATACTAAATGTGATATTTTGTTTCTCCACTTTGAAGAAAAACGTGCCAGTCTCATTCTGGGACCGTCTTTATGAGGTTATTCTGGCTGAGTTTATCCTGCTGTTGTATTTCGGGAGCGCCTCCACTCACGCTCTCTTCTTCGCTCCGCAGGCGAATGAGGCGACTGGCGAACACGGCACCTGCGTGGTAACTGAAGCGGCGTCGGTGCCCCCTACTGGAACGGCACTCATGTGATTGCGGTATGACGCCATCTCGGTTTGCAGCGTCGGCCGTGAAGACTCTCCTCCGTCACAGGCTGGGCGTTTTCTGCTCGGCCCGGACCTCCGTCAGCTGTTCCCCGTGTTGTTGTTATTTTTCTATTATTAATATTGATATTCTGTTCTGTTTGGCAAAGACCCCGGTAAGAAACGCCCTCCTTTGTGTTTCCCTCCTGACCCTCAGCGTGGAGAAGCTGCTCTCTCACTTTGACCACTGACTGTCTGTACCTGACCACAGAGGGAGAAAACACACGCCACCAGTCTCAGATAATATATTATGTTGTATTTGTTGTCCTTTTTTGTACATTTTAATAATTCTTACAAAATAATAAAAAAGAAAGCGCTTGGTGTGCCATCTGGTTTACCAGTGAGTTTGCTGCTGTTATTGTTATTAAATGACTGAACAGGTTCAGCTGCTGAAGGGCGACCCAGGTGTAGGTGCAGCTGATTTGAAGGCTGCAGTTTCAATTAAGCCTTCTTAAGAAGCGGGAACGAGTGCTGATTTAAAACTGTGGGAACTGCTAACTGCAGCTCCGCTGCAGAGACTCGGGGTTAAAGGAGACCCACACAGTGTGAGACCCCTCCCCAGCAGCTTGAAAAATTTCCCCTCAGTCAGTTCACATGGATTCTGTTTGTACGTTTTGGATGGAAACTTCCAAAGGTGCCTCCCAGAAGCCTCCTATATGAGGCATTGTTGACTTGTCCAACAATGAGCAGATCCAGGACACGATGGAGAGAGTCTCTCGGTTGGCTCGGGAACGCCTCTGTCTCCCACTGGAAGAGGGAGGTCGGGGCATCTGTGCTTGGTGATAAGCAGATAAGCCCAGATAAGCAGCAGAACATGGAAGAGAGATGATTATGTAACATTTAATGTTTCAATTTTCCATCCATCAAAAAAAAATCTAAAGTGAAGATTTTGAAATGATTCCCCTACAGTTTTTTTTTTTTGTGCGTGAAAAGCTTTTAAAAAAAGTCGTGATCCTGAAAATGTTTCACAAACTTGTAACCAGCAGTCCGCCTGACCCCAGTTCTAATATCTCTGAGCAGCGCTGCTGCACAGGATGATGCAGTACTTGTTTTGTTGTCGGGGTCCCGCAGAGGCTCGTGGGCGTGCTGTTGTGCTAAGCAGTTTCCATTTTGTTCCCAGTGTTTGACCCACAAAGGCAGCGGGTGAAAGTGCAGCGTGTGCAGCCGGTTTTCAGGCCGTCGGCAGTTCTGTGAGGCAGCAGAGAGGAGAGTCCTCTCAGCTCCTCACCTGCTCCTACATACTGAGACTCTGCTTAAAGAAAAGCAGCAGGTCAAACATTTCATGCTTCAAAGGACAGACTTCATCTTTATCTTAATTTATCTTTTCTGATAGCTAAAAAGATGTTGGAGAAGGTAAACTTCATGTAGGCACAGCTTTCGTTTCTTTTTAACCGGTGACCAAACATCGGTCGTTTGCTCGGCGGGCTCGACTCAAACATCCCTTTCCTAACTTTATGAAATAAAACAAATACAGCCAGGATCAGAAATTTGCCGAGCTGGTGTTTATTAGTAAAATAATATGTGCACGTGTGAGTTTTTACTGCTTTTATTTATACTTGCACTCATTTCTCCTTTCGCTGTATGACGTGTGGAGCAGACAGACGGCCGAGGTTAAATATTAACCTGAGCTCTTCAGTCGTGTCATCTAAACGTGACCGCGGTCGGCTGTGAAGCAAAAAAATCTTCCTGCAGTCATGGAAAGAAAAGCTGTCGGCGTAGCAGATGTGAAATACCTCCACCTGTAAACCACTGCTGCTGAGGTGTGGTGAAGTAAACAGAAGTGTCATCTACACCCGATCCAGCTTTATGGGTCAGGATCGGCGCAGTATCCAGTCCAAATGTCTGATCAGTGCATCCTTGGATAAAATTTTCCGCCTCTTCCATCTCTGGTCCTTTTACGGCGAATAAAAGCTCTGTGGTTACAATGCTTACGTGGGAATTTGCCGTTATGCCGCACAAAGCTAAATATTCAGTCCCTGCGTCTTTACAGGCCCGTGTCGGTCTGAGAGTCTTCACAGCTCTCTGGGCTCGTAGTTCTGCTGCTCCGCGTTCGGCTGCAGATCTCCACCCTCCTCCTCCTCCTCCTCCAGGAGGGGACGGTAGTCTGGCTCCTCTGGCCGATCAAACATGGTTCGTCTGTTAGGAGAGAACAAAACCACTTTATTAGAACTGAAAATATATCTTTAAAATATCTTCATATCTTCCTTCCAAGGATCAAGACTTTTTTATTTTTGTAAAGTGGCCTTTAGCAAAAGTTCTTCAGGCTGTTTTTCAGTGTTTCTTTGGGCATTGGCTGCTTTTTCACTCATTTTCAGTCCTTGTACCATTTTCAGTGGAATGTTTTTCTTGGCTTGTTTAGCCACTTAACGCTGACCTCAAACAGGATCTAACTCAAGGTATGAACCAACTGTGTCTACATGTAACAGACAACTTAGCAAATAACCAGCTTTAAACTTTGTTACTAGCAGCATTGTTTGTTCACATTTCTTTATCTGAATCTATAAAATGCCAGTTTGACTGGCATAAAAGAATATTTTTACACCAACAAGCTGATCCCCAAAGAGCTGTTGGCTGAAAACGTATCTCGGCGTGGCTGCAGTGTGTCCTCAGAGACGGTCTCAGTGGAAGGGCGGCTGTGAAGAAGCCGTTCTTAAGGAAACAGAGGAAAGGCTGAGGTTTTACACAAGAACTGGACTGAAAATCAGTGGAAACTGGTCTGATGGAGGGATGGAGCCAAATGTGAACATTTTTGATCATTAGTATGTGCGGAGGAGGTCAGCGCGGAGGTCCAACAGTGAGTGTCTGCAGCCATCTGTAAAACACACTCATGGTTTGGGGCATTTCAGACGGTGGACTTATGAACCCAGAGAACTCCCATCAGATTCTGGTCCACCATCCAGCACAACCTGGGAAGCCTCCGATTGGCAACGGCTTCATTTCGCAGCGTGACAGTGAGCTTAATACACTTATCCTCATCCATGCACACGGTGCACTATTGATGCCTGGCACGTTCACACTTTACTACATGTTTAGTTACATAAACCAGGAAACTGGATACAGCTGTGTGTGGACTCTCCTTTGGTTTTTGCCAGCCTGACGAACTGGTAACTGTATTTCCATCTATGTTTGCGCATGTTTAATAAACTGCTGCACCTATATTATACTGCAGTATAACAAGTGTTGAGACCGAGTTTTCAGACTGTGTGTTTCTGCTGCTCATCCCTCTAAGTTAAGAGTTTGTTTGACTGCAGCTGGAAAAACTCGTTCTTACAGAAGTTCTGGTGTCATCAGCAGCTTCCGTCCTCCCGGCTGGTTTGGAAACACGTCTTCCAGGAAATAGTACATGTGTCCGACACTGATACCTGAGGAGAGAAGAAAGTCACTGCTCCTCTAGTTTATGCTGCAGCTTTCACAAACCCTTATTTCAGATAAACCATATATATATATATAGATGTATGTGTATATATATATATATATATTCTGCTCAGACAGAGCTGAGGTTGTTGTAGTTGGCGCTGAGAAAAACCTCAGAAACATGGACTCAAACTGGATGCTGACTCTGGATGGTATCACCTTGGCCTCTAGCAACACAGTGAGGAACCTCAGAGTGACCACAACATCATCTTCAGGACTGCCTGCTTTCTTCTGGGCAATATTATCAAAATTAGAAACATTCTGTCTCAGAGTGATATTGAAAAACTAGTGCATGCGTTACTTCTCGACTGGGCTGTTGTAATTCCTTATTACAGCATTAACACTACTTCAGTATAGTAGACTCCAGCCCATCCAGCTTATAGTTATAGACCCTGAACCACCCCTCAGTTTTGTTGCTGTAGGCTCAAGCTGCTGGAGGGTTCCCATGTTGCACTCCATTCCCCTCTTTTCCCTCCCCATGCGTATATATGCCACCACTGCAGTGCAGGAACCTCTGTCCTCCCTCTCTCATAGTCTTGTCTCTCTGTGATCTCCTTTTTATTCTTCTCTCTCCCCTCACCCCACAGCCAGTGGCAGCAGATGACTGCCCCTCCCTGAGCCTGGTTCTGTTGGAGGTCTCTTCCTGTTAAAAGGGAGTTCTTTCTCCCCACTGTCACCAAGCGCTTGCTCATAGGAAATCATCTGATTGTTGGTGTTCTCTCTCCAGTGTTGTAGGGTCTTTTCCTCGCAATCTAAATCATATTTAGCCAGTTGCTGTTTTTAGCTGGTGTTATATAAATGAACTGAATTATTTCTGAACATGACAGAGTCGTTTCATACCGAGCAAGTCGACCACGATGGAGTTTCCGAGCAGCAGTGAAAATCCCATGAGCACCCAGGGAAGAAACGAGGCCTGAAAGTTCAGGAGGCCGAAGAAGTTCATGCGTATGAGCGGATGCCTTCTACTCCACACGTACACCAGCATGATGATGAAGGCCTGACCCAGGAAGATGATGTTGGCGAACAGACCGAAGAGCTGCAGGAGAGTCAAAGAGCACACTATCCTGAACTGTTGGAGCCTCAGTTTATGTTTTATGGAAGAAACGCACTTCCATACATCCATTAGTCAGAAAGCATGTTTCTACCTCCTGAAATATGAAATAATAAAGCACTGGAAATTAATCCCACAGCAGCTGATTAAACCTTTTCCCTCAGATTCTGCGATTATGTGGAACTCGCAGTGAAACACAACACGGCTGCATTAACCTGCATATTGGCTGTTAACAACCACCCAGAGGAACGTCTGTAGTAAACAAACTCACAACTGTATCATTAGCCTGGAATCTGAAAACGTGCTGAGAATCATCAAAAAGAGGCGCGCTGCATAAAGAGCAGCGGACTTTACGTGCTTGGAGCCTGCAGACGTCTAAATTAGATGGTTAAAAACCCCATCAGCATGCAGAGACGTCTGTCAGCACTGCCAGCTATCTGAAATCTGACAGCTCAGCAACAATTTATGTTTCCACTTTAAAAGCACATTTCTTAAATGCCCTCGACTTAGATCGGACTTTTACCACCAGGGGGCAGAGTTCTACTAGTTGGTGTGTTGAGATGTTTTCAGATGTCCTTCTAACTTTTGATAGTTCTTAATTCCTGAAGAAGCTTTGCCTTTAGCAGGCTGCGATCGTAATTTAGCATGTGTACTCACCTGGTTAAATAAACGTTATGCTGACTCATTCCATCTAGTGTTACAAACTGGAATTAGTATGGCCCAGCCCTGTTTTAACTTTCGTTCAGCACAACACAAAAGTGTTAGTCAAAGCCGCTGTTGTTTCAACACGTTCTGTTGATCAGTTCATTCTGGAAGGTTTCAAAATATTTTGAAAGATGGGGACCTTTAAAGGGTTGTTTCGCTCAAATTACAAACAACAGGACCGCCTAGCGAGGCAAAAAATACGCCTGTCGCACTTATTAACCCTCATTTGTTTAATAATTGTGTTTAATAATTTAATAAAAGTCTGGAAAGTTAAGGCCACGGGGTTCTGGAGGGGACACCATTTTTTGTTTTTAGAAAAAGTGACCTTGATCTTGACCCCAGTGACCCCACATACAATCCCAACCTAGCTTTGGTCATAAGCTATCTACCCATGAAGTTTGGAAAGTGTAGGCTGAACGGTTCTTGAGTTATAAGCGGATACTTTAATGAACACCCCCCATGAGTGTTCACATAAAAAGGCTGATTTAAACACATTAAATATTTTTTATTTTTCCTGTTTGGTCAGATTTTTAGGCCTCTTTAAGACAGAGTACTTCAGTACGAGTCTTTTTATGCCTGTACTAAACTAATTTTCCTGGAAGAACAATATCCTTTTTTTGGTCCACTACATTTTCCAGACACCTTTGTATGGAAGCTTTTTTCTTCCACCAAAAATTGATATTTTTTTTGCTATCCACAATTTTGAGAAGATAAGTTGAAATTTTGCATTAATAAGTCAAAATTTCAAGTTAGCTCTGTGAATCATGAAGCTCGGTGAAAGAGGTCATTTCTTTGTTACCTGGAAGCAGATGATGCCAACGCATGTGCACTCAAAATCAGGCGGCGACAGTATCAGTGAGCTAGCAGTGTGTAGCAAACATGAACAAACTGTCGTCAGGTTTTTGACCTTTGAATGACTTCTAGCCAATAAGAGCATAAAAGCATAAAAGGAATCAATGTTTTCATGTTGAACTGTTGGACAGCTGATGCCTTCAGCCTCCGGCTTCCAGGTAACAAGGAAATGATGTACCTTCACGGAGCTTCCTGATTGGCAGAGCTAACTTGAAATTTCTAGTTAAGTATCTCAAAATTTCAAGAAAACAACTCAAAATTTTGAGATACTTGACTCAAAATTTTGAGTTATGAATTATAATTTTTTTTTATGCCATGAACAAGCTTCCATATATTTGGGTTTAATGTCATACAGATAATACGGTAGTCACTGGAGATTTTAAAGAATAAATACTAATACCAGATCTGAGAGTTCATTTTAAAGCAAAACATCCTCTTTTAATGATAACTTAAGAAACTAATTGTTAGAAAAAATTTTAAAGCAAAAATTAATTTTAAAATATTGTTTAATGACATTATTATTATTATTTTTTTTTTAAAAAAGATGTCTCTGGTGGATATTATTTTACCAGCAAACCTCTCATTAAAAATTTATTTTTTAACTTTACTGGAAGATATGTGAAAATTGAATACCGGAAAGTAATTTTAAATCTTCTGCTGAAAGTGGGAAAGAACTCCGGGTTTACGGTGAAAATCCCTGAGCAGGATTTCGCAGCTAGTTTGGATGCAGCCAGATTACACAAGTGGGCTTCCACCAGGAATTAACTTTCAGTGATGAAGGAGGCAGCGTGTGTGCAGCACTTTGGACTTTTTAAACCCAAAAATGCTTCCACACGGGCCATTCCATTAAAGATCGCTGTGCACATCATTCAGCAGCATCATGGTTATTAATTGAGCAGCTTACCAATCCCAGATGATGATACGACCCCTGAAGGTTTACTAAGGTGGACTTTTTAAACTGAAAGCATCCAGGACAGCAGTTATTCAGGTGGGAACTTTTAATCTTATATGTCACCACCCAAATTCACTCTGAACCCATTATTTTACACCCAGACGCAGGTGAGAAAAATGTTTTCTGTGTAACCTGACCCTTTAAGGACGCCGTAGCTGTTCCCCCATCACTCATCCATCTGCTAAACATCTGAAAGGATACAGTGATCACGATTCCTCCAAACAGGAACATGAAAACAAAGTCCGCCGTCCTGCCCCGGAAACAGCCTTCTTCCAGCATCCGACAGTACCGATAGCTTACTGTCAGTTAAGGACTCTGCAGAGTTCTCTTTGATAAAATTAGATATTTTTCTGTGTTTGACAAAAAGATACAGAAAGATGATGTTGAACACGAAACTGAATCCAAGAGAACCGAAGAACAGGAAGCTGGTTATCAGGCGCCATAGCTGAGGAAGAGAGAGATTCAAAGGGAAGAGGAGTGTACTAAAGGAGTGACGATATGATGTACCACATAATCATACTTAAAGTTTCAGTGAAATACTTGCTAAGTGGTACCTGGTATCTCCTGATGATGAGCTCTGGGTTAAAGTAGAGCTGAAACGGGCTGATAAACTCAAGTTGCTAAAAAATAAAACACAGCCTGAGATTAATAAGCAAGTTTAATAAATTCTGGGTGGTTTGCATGACATTGCTGCAATAAACTGGGAGTTTTTTTTTTTTAGAGTTTATTGATTTTCTCTGAAAATTCATTTTATCCTTACTCGCTGCAGAATTTAAACCTTCAGCGTCGGGCTGGTGTGCTGCTGTTCTTCTACCTTTGGATAATTACTCTATATGTGACTAAATAAAGGTTACACCGACTCACTGGATCCCCGTGTGGTACAATTTGTAATTACACAAAAATACAGCTTAAGTTGATATCTCTTCAACACAATACACAGATGTTTTTTTGAGAAACTTGTGATGGCTGGTCCTTCAAATTTCTTTTGGGTGGTTTGAAACTTTCTGTACTTTTGCTGAAAATGACTCAAACTGTTCTTGTCTGTTATTCTTTTATCGGCCGTCCATCTGATGTGTCTTCAACACCACACGCCAACCACATACACACAGACAGGGAATTTGGTTCTAGTTTCTCATGATGTACATGATGTACAGACGTTAATATACAGAAAACACTATACAGCTACTCTTCTCTTCTTTCAGCTGGGGGTCAGGGGTCGCCACAGTGGATCATCTGCCTCCATCTCACCATCATCTGTCACACCAACCCTCACATATCCTTCTTCACTACATCCTTGATTTTTTTCTGTGGTCTTCCTCTTTTCCTTCTGACTGGCAGCTCCATCTTCATCTTCCCTCCTCTGCACATGCCCAAACCATCTCAGCCTGATGTACTCATTTCTAATCCGGTCCAATCTGGTCGCTCCCAGTGAAAATCTTCACCTCCACTTCCTCTCCTTTTGTCAAACTATCCATCACAGCAGGTCTCAGTACAATCCTGGAAACCTTCCCTTTCACTCCCACCTCTCTCCTTCTGTCACAAATCACCCCTGACACTTGGCTCCACCCACTCCACCCTGCCTGCACTCTCTCCTTCACCTCTCTTGTGGTTGACCCCATCTACCTTCACTCCTGCTGACCTAGTCTGTCAGCCTGTCCATCACCATTACAAACAAGAAGGGGCTCACTCCTACTCCACACCTCACCTCTGTCTCCCTGCCCTCATACACGTCCTGCACCACCCTCACATCCTTCTCTGCCACTCCTGACTTCCTCACGTAGTCCCACAGTTCCTCTCTCATCGTCTGCTTTCTCTGGATCCACAAAGACACAGTGAAGCTGCTCCGTATCTTCTCTAAACTTCTCCATGAGCACTCATCTCATCTTTCTCAGCATGAAGCCACCCTGCTGCTCAGTGATCAACAGCAAGGGTGACGCGCAGAGGGGGAATAACTACAGCACCATGACACAGGACAGCTGTAACAAATCAACTGATACATGTGAACTATTTTCATTTATATTAAATAATGATTAAAGCGCTTTCATTAAGTTACACAGCTGATACCATCAGGGTCTTACATCATATTTATTATAACTTTTTTAAATGATCTTCAGTCTTTACTTTTTAAATACATTCAAAAGTTAAAAAAAAGACCTTCAAACAAAGTAAAATGATCTTAGACTGCTTTCATCTGCATGAATGACACTTTCTACATGAGAAGACCACAACTGGATTCAACACTTGTGTGCTGAACTGTGCCAAAGTTTTACTTTATCGCTCACATTGTTTCATTACTGTTACGTGAAATAAAACTCCAACTTGCATCTCATCTACTGCTTCGACCTCTCTAACCTAAACTCTAACAGAGGTAAGCCTTCAACAGTAACAACAAGCACCAATCAGCAGCTGATTCTGAGGAGGCTGCCTCTGAGCGTCCCCTCTGATCTGCAGACTGTGGATTAGAGCTGAAGCTGTTTCTTACCACAGCAGCGGTGGTGAGGACGCAGGCGGTCGTGTACGCTCGGGTCACCACAGGGATCTGAAAATACTCCTGAGTGAAGCTGTGAGCCATCCCTGCTGCTGCTGCCAGCTCCTGCCTCACTGTCACTCATCATTTACTCCCTGAATGAAAAGCACAGGCCCCGCCCCCTCCCTCCACCAGCCAATCACAACTACTCATCCATTAACACCATCCACCCCACCAGCACAGCAAACCATGAACACAGGACTTCACTCCAAAGGCCAGACATGCAGGAAATCATTTATCTTTTTTTTTCTTCATCAAATCCAGTGATACGACGTCTGATTTTGTCATGCAAACTGAGACTCAAGCGTGTGTTTCAGATATTCCTGTAACATCCATGCAGTACTTTGAACACACATAATGATTTATCCGTGGCATCCCGACAGGTGTCGGTGCTGCTCTGTTTTCTTTCCCAGATGCAGTTTCAGTGTAAGGAGTGATGAAGACGGCCTCTTCAGATGAACTCTACAAACATCATTTTAAATCCTTGTGAGGAGCACCAAAAATGTTATGCTGAGTTAGAGCGAAACATGCAAAATCAAAACTGACTTTTACAGCCACACCTACGAAATAAGGTGAAACATTTCGTGTTAAGATATTATTTGCATTTTATGAAACTTTTACTTGTGTCTTTTTACAATGCACAGGCATTTTATGATATTTTCTAGTTTAATTTTAAATAATAATAATTGAACGCCTTGCACGTGTCCTACCAGGAGGAGGCCCGGGGCAGAACCAGGACAGCTGGAGAGATTATATCTCTCTGCTGGCCTGGGAACGCCTCGGTGCCCCCCCTCAGGATGAGCTGGAGGAGGTGGCCGGGGAGAGGGAGGTCTAGGCTTCAGATAAGCGCATGGATGGATATTAATAGAATATTAATGTGTCTCAAAGTTTCTGAGCTCGAATCTCTCCAGAGGCAGATTGATAAAAAGGTTACAAATTTATTATAAGTAACTTTGAAAAAACAGAAAACAATACGCAGGTCATACATTTCAATAAACAGAGTAAAGGCTACAAAAGGATACAAAAATATTACAGACATGTATGCACAGGAACATTTTCCTAAATTGTGTATAAATATGTTTTAAAGCAAAGCTGAACACTTGAACTGAGGTGCAGAAATGATTCCAACAACAACGAGAGCTGGAACAACTCGTCAGTGTCCGGCACTGAGCCTTCAAGCGCTGCAACAGCGACGCAGCAGAGGGAAAGTCACAGGAAAGGATGGAGCAGTGGTTCTCAACCTGGGGGTGCTGACTCACAAAGGGGTCATCACAGGAGTCCTTGAAATGCTTTCGCTTTCCAGCAGTGATGGAAAATATTTGCTTAACAGCTTTATGCATGTGCTCTGTCTTCTGTTAAACATGGAAAGTTCTGACTTCTACTAGACCCTTAAACACTTCTGTAATCGAGTGCAAATGCAACCAAATCTTACTTATTGTTGCAACATTTTTGAGTCAAAATGTTTTTTTTATTACCAGGTTGATGCGCACAGCCGCTGCTACCTATAAACCTGTTAGTGATTACAGAGAAAAGAGCACAAAGAGTGACCATGCTCTCTCAGGTGGTTGACAGTGTTGCTCTCTAGATGGCGCCCTGCAGCTTTTCCTGCAACAAACGCCTGCACACTGAAAAAATGAGAGCCGCACATCATCGTGCTGGAAGAATGACATCAAAACATCACCAATGTTTTAATGCACCAATGGCATTTTTTAAAAGATTATATAAAATAACTAAACAAAACTTTCCCTCAAACAGCAGTGAGCAAACACTGATAATCCCAAACAATGATAAAATATTGTTGGTTTGACGTGTTTGTGCCCAGAGAGGAGCCCCGACTCATTATTTAGTGACTCACACCTGAGTTAGTTTGAGGCCTCCGTCTGTCATGAAGAGGAGCAAACAAAGTTATTTATGGCCACAGTTACTGGCTGAAAGTGAAACTAACTGGCATCTCAGTGGCTACCTTTGGTGGTGGCTGGTTTCATCTCTAGTAAAGCTGTAGGAGGTGTATCTGTGTGTGGTTTTCATCTGTCAAAGCAAACTGAATGGTGAAAGTGTTACTTCTTCAACTGTAGACTCTTTGGGTTTTTGGTCTATTCATTTCTACTCATCTGATTTAATCCAGGTTTTCAATTTGTGCATGAAAAGCAATAAACATTAGAAACTTAACAAAATGCCAAAACATTGCAAGGTTTTGGTCATTGTATGGATAAAAAGTTTAAATTAGATAAAGTGCAGTGGAAACAAGACATAAATCATCATGATGCAGCCGACTGAAAAGCAGCAGATGAAAGCATCAGATTTGAGAAGCTTCACTGAATAATGAAGCAATGAAAAATTGTGGTAATGCACAATGTTTTGCTATCTGCACTATATTTCTGGTATCTGACAGCAATCAATGTTTGGCACAGACGTTGCCCACATCAGCAGTTATCTTTGGGCCTAGTTTGGACCAAGAACGATGGTGCTGACTCAGTGAATCTGGCTTCCATAATATCAGTCACAGGTCACCCAAATTTGGGCCAGATGTAGCCCAAACCAAAAGGAATACACATTTGGCCCCATCTGGCCCACACTACATTTGCCAGAGCCATAACTGCCCAAAGTTTCCCAGATTAGGCCCAAAAGTCTCACATCTGGGTATGTTCTGAACATAAACTGTATATAAAAGATGGACATAAGGCCAGATGAACTGTAATTTCAGCAGCGACTTTAGCTTCCGAAGACTGCGAAAGCAAAATAATCTGGGAATTGTGTTATAAATCAAGCGCACCTCTTTCCACTTCTGCTCTTCACTAAACTTACTGTTTAGTTGAGCTCAAGCCATGAAGCAGAGTCTGGGAACCAGGAGCACGACTCACTCGACACCAAGGGTCACTGAGGTAGTTAAACAACTCTTTGGTGGCAGGGCCCCTGGGGTGGTTACTTAATGGATGCGGTAGGGCTGTCTTGGTTGACACATCTCTGCAACATCGTGTGGAGCTCTGGGGCAGTGCCTCTGGGGTGATGGTTCCCATCTTTAAGAAGGGGGACTGGAGGGTGTCTTCCAATTATATGGAGCTCACACTACGCAGCCTCCCTGGAAAGGTTTACACCAGGGTGCTGGTCTGTCAGTTGAACATTGGGTTCAGAGGGAACAACGCTGTTTTTGTCAAGGTCATGGAATGCTGGACTGGCACTCTCTAAAGGATATTCAAGGGTATGTGGGAGTTTGCCAACCCAGGGTGTCTCAAACGGTGGGGCGCAGGGTCATAACAGGTGGGACGCAAACGACCTGGGAGAAAAATCATCCAGAAAAATTAGATTAATTCTCACGTTAGCAGGTAGCGACTAGCAAAATTCTCCACCATCTTTTGTGTACATAGACACCCCCACCACCACCACCACACTTTGCGTGGGTTTCATTCAGCAAAGTGGGGCATGATGGAAAAAGTTTGAGAACCACTGGCCTAATCAGTCTGCATGTGTTTTGTGGACTTGGAGAAGGTATCTGACTGTGTCCCTTGTGGCATCCTATGGGAGGTCCTTCGGGAGTATGGAGCCGAAGAGCTCGGTCTGCATTTCCAGCAATAAGTCGGACTTGCTCCCAGTGGATGCTGGACTTGGCCAGGGCTGTCCTCTGTCACTGATTCTGCCCTAAACCTGTATTCATTCTACTGGCCAGCAGGGGGCATCTCTTCTGGCTTTAAAAAGATGTCAGATTGTATAGAAATCTATGGGAAAACTAACCATCGTTTCCTTAATCTGTGATAAAGGATGATAAAAGTAGGGTATGCCACACATGATGTGTTTTCAATAAACTAAGATGGCGATGGCAAAAAAAAAAACTCAGTGTGAGGCTTCACAATGGGACGTCATTAAGCAGTGGGCTGTCCATCTTTTTATACAGTCTATGGTTTAGAATTATGGTTAATGGGAGTCAGGTTGGCAGGAAAACCAACTGCATGTGCAATCATGTCTGTAAAAAAGGGAAGCGTAGCTGAAATTGTTGTTTGCTGACATTCCTGCTGAGTGATTTCTGGGTTAGTAATTAAAGCGTTAAAATAAAACTCTCACTGCCACCTACAGCAGCTCATGTACAAAGGTTGATGTCGCTCTTTAGACCCTCAAAGGGTCAGCGGCAGTCCATCCATGAGGAAGACACACAACTGCTGAAATGGAAAACACAGACTACAGGCACTAAGTAGAACAGTCTGTGGACCAAAATCTCACTTTTAGGCTCAGAGAAAGGAGGTGAGAACGTTAAATGAGGGCCCAGAACTCAGCCTTACTGTGACAAAAATGTGCAAAATAAATATGAGGATAGCTGCACAGGAGGTGCCAAGTCTGAGGGAATACAACTTGGTTTTCCTGAGAAGGTGTACTTGATCTGTGTATCAATAAATGAAGGATAAACAGATTCAAAGGAGATCCTCTCATCCCCTTGAATCCAAGCATACAAATGTTTTTACTCTAAAAAACAAATGAAAAAAAAAAACCTCCTCTTCATTGTCAAAAAGTAAAATCCTCTGGCTCAGATTCGAATGTTTCTACAGCCAAAGAAATCCACGCCGACGTAGCGAGGGTAGCCCTCCAAAGAGTTCATGTTAACGGGGTCGAATTTCCAGTACTGCCGTCCTCGGATGAAGTGAGCGTAACCTGAAACACAGAGAGCACGAACAAAGAGTTTTTATCAGCGGTGCTGTGAATGTGCCCGTGTTGGCCCAACAGCTGTTTGCTCTTGGCCAGATGTCAGATAAGCAAGTGAAAACCTGAAGCTGATGAACGAGGAAAACAAGCAGCGTGCCGAGCAGAACATACACAGGAGGCCTTCAACGGCGCCTGGGTCATTTATAAATGACACATAGTGTCAATAATGTGATCTGATAGCACTGAAGTGAACGTGATTGTTCTTTTGTACAGTTTTGGTTACAGACTGTCTCACCTCCTCTGTGCACTTTGGAGTTTAATTTGCTTCCAACCGAAAGGAATAATTATAAACTGTGGAAGTGTGAGAGATCCCACTGTGGTGGGATTCTGATCATTTGAATGCTGACAAACTGTTTAATATGTGACTAATATTTTAAACTTGTAAAGAAGCTTTAACTATTTTTGATCATATTTATAGCAGAGTAAAGTTCCTGTGTTTTAATTCAACAACTAGGTGCAGCACTCGTCATCATCATCACCTCACACGGCACAGTTAACTGCGTTTTGGTTTCTGGACCGTACCGTAGATGTCTCGGAAAGCGGCATCCACGACGCTGGGGATGCCGACCCAGTCCTGCATGCTGCGTGGGCCAGACTCGACTCGGTGCTCCTGGGGGCTGAATCTCCAGTAGCTGCCAGACTTGAAGAAGTAGGTGTTGTAGTTGGAGTCCTGGCCCCAGCGCAGCGCCGCCTGGATCCCAGACTCATATAGACCCAAATTCCTGATGGACTCCGGCCCCCTGATCCGCCTTTCGGCATCAAACACCCAGTAGTTCCCACCTGCAGAGACAGCGGGGTCCATTTTATGTGTGCTGTTCAGTTTTCTTGCCTGAAATGTAACTACAGTGATCTCTCACCTATCGCAGGGGTTACTGTTCCAGAGACCCCCCGCGATAGGTGAAATCTGCAAAGTAGCGGCGTTATATTTATTTTATTATTTATATATATTTTAAGGCTTTATAAACCCTTCCCACACTCCTATAAACCTTTCCCACTCTCTTACTACAACTTGAATGATGAAGATGATGAATTACGTAGCATTACAGCTCTTTTGAAGTCACCACTTCATCAGGTGCTTCATCAGATGGTGCAGTATCTTCGCCCTCAGCTGTAACTTCTATTTCCACTGAAGGTGTAGGCATAACTGATCTCTTCGTCTGAGTGGTGAACTTTGTTATGGGGAGTTATATAAATACCTATATACCACACCATCTTGTGGTTCAACGTGGTATTACATGGGAGTACAGCCTCGCCCTATTTCAGCTTCAGCTGATGTCTCTGGAACATAGTACACAAACATCTTGGACATAAGATCCTAGCTGCTGTTTCCTCTTTTGATAGGTGAAGTTAATTTTAGTAGGTTTCAAATGCTTTTTAAACAATAATTTTTATGTTTGTTTGTTTATCAAAATTACCTTTAAATTATTTTGTTCCTCAAGTGTGTGACTAATTATTCGTATAGTTGGAAAACCATAAGAAGACTTCAGCTGAGGGGGCATGGTGATCTTTCCATAAAGCAGACACTCAACAAGTGGCTGACCTCTCAAAAGTTTAATTAACTTCATTTCCATCCATCCATCCGTCCACCATTTATTTAGCTATAAACCTTTTTCCTTTTTTAAGTGATTCATTTTAAACTACAACAAAAGAATTTCCCAAATCTGGGATAAATAGAGTGCATCTTATGTTAAGCTGCTCACTTACTCACACATAGCCCACAACATGTATGATTGATTTACTTAAAAACCATTGCTACATTTTGTTTCTGGGAGTCTACGGTGGTTAGCAGCGTTTGGAAACACCTGATTACAGCAACATCACAGATCTATGTTAATGAACATTTTTACATCTATTTAAACGTGCCTGTACATGGGCAGAATACTTTACTTCTGTGGATCTGTACAATTATCTTTCTCTGATTCTGTGCTTACATAAAACCGTAAACCACTTAATAGCAGCTCAAACATCTTTGCTGCTCACCTTGAAAGAACCAAATATTCCCTGACTTGTCTTCAAAGGCGGCATCAATGTTGTTGGGAATCCCCCTCCAGTGACGGGACGCCAACGCCGGGTAACCGCTTTCCAGATGCCCGTCCCTGATTCTCCAAACGTAGCCCGACTTAAAGAAGAACAGCTCCCCTCGGATCATAGAAACAGCATCAAAGTCTGTCCTGCAGGCATCGGGCTGGAGAAAAGACAGATCAAATGTTCATTTCCACATGCAATGATCTGCTTAAACGTAAAGTTTCTAACAAGTGAGATTTATACTGCACATGATGGAGTGTTAAGGAGCCGTTTTATTGTCTGAAATGACTCCAAAGTAAGTAAAGAGGGCCTTTGTGCTTCTTATGGTCCAGCTCAAGATTACTTTTATTCCCACAAACCATCACAGGGAATTTCAGGGATTTTCAGTATAAGTGAAAAACCTCTCAGTTACAAGTTTTACACAAGGAAGTGATCTGAAGTGGAAAAATTTCCCCATCTTCGCCTGACACTAAAAGATTACTTTTGTGTTTGACCCCCATTTATAAGATAAGATATACTTTATTGATCCCTCAAAGGGGAAATCATCTCTGGTTCAAGAATACGCTCGTGTCTAATGTGGGATCGTTTCAAAGACATTCACTGTCAGAGTGGCATGCAGCCTTGAAATATATTTTACTACATAAGTGCCTTCTGACCGCAGAAACTGAAGCCATTCACAGGATGAGGCTTGTTGAAAAATCCCGTAAAACTCATATGGCTTGTTGCCCCAAAACAAGCCATATGTCCATTGAAAACACACATGTAGGTTCTCCACTGGAACTCCCAATGCAGATTAATCCCCTAAATATACAGTATGTCTAAAAATAAAAATTCACTACAGTCTGATTGGTTAGTGGTTGATTAAGGTGGTCGTGGAACAACAGTAATTATACTGCTGTTGGAACAATACCAACACAAAGAAATCAGATACACCCATACATACAGTGAGAAAATTGGCCCTTTGAACAGTCTAGAGGTGCATACCCCAAATAATTCATATAACTTATCAAACCTCTGCAGCTTATGACAGTATTAGCCAGCAAATACATTTAATTAACAGTCTCCTGAATTCAGTGACAATATGCAAATGCAATAACAAAACATGCACGATGCTTAGTTTCATTTCCTGTTCTGTTTTGTTGGGTAGCTCTCCATCCATCATAACTGTAGCCTCTCCCTGATTGGTCTCACCTGTGCTGTATTAATCATTTCAGGAAGCTGCACTTCCAGCCTTTGTTCTGATTCCCGTCAATTTTGCACCGACACCTGTGTTTAAATAGCCAATCATCCTCAGTATATTCTTATCCTATTGGCCAGATCATTTCATCTTCTGTCCTGTGTTTTTAGTGCTGATTGTGTTTTTTTTGTGTGTGTGTTTTTTTTGTTGTTGTTGTTTTCTTGTGTGTGACCTCTGGACCGTTTCACCTATGGCTCATTTGGGTTGCTCGCCATGCTGCCTGATTCTACTGCAAATACTGACTTTGATGTCAAAACCAAGAAAAACATCTTCGACTTTAGTGAGCAGATCAGACTTACTGATAATAAAATGAAAGAGCTTTCTGAGCTGTCTGGAGCTCCTGAACCTGTGTCACAGCTCACCTGCCCCAGCAGGATAAAAGCAGATGGTGATTTACCTTTGGGTCCCGACCAACCCTCTCTCAGTGTTAGGAATAATTCAGTTCAGTTTTATTTTTATTATAGCACCAGTTTACAAAAATGGGGCATGATAGAAAGAAACCGCAACAATCAGACGAGCTCTATGAGCAAGCACTCGGCGACAGCGGGAAGGAAAAACTCCCTTTAATTATCAATCAGTGACTAATTGATTTTGAATTATAGTGCCACATGAAAAATATATATAAGGCCTTGTTGCCTTTTTAAAATAAATTATCTTTAATTAAATCTTTAATTTTCAGGCCGTACAGTCACTCTGTGATTGAGGCATCACTTTCACTTACTCCACTAGGGAAGATCTCGTTGCTCTCAGTAGTGGTTGTGGTGGTGGTAGCGGTGGTAGTGGTAGTGGTGGTGGTGGTTGTGGTGGGCGTGGTGGTGGGTCCAACTAGCCGAGATCCATACAGGCGCTGGATCCCCCACTTGTCGTCATCGCTCATCCTGGGTGGGAAGGAGGAGTAGAAGTAGTGTGGGGACATGATGGCGCCCTTCACACGGGTGTGCTGCAGGCCCAGGACGTGCCCGAACTCATGGGCGGCAACCTGGAGAAGGTCTGTTCCTGCAGGGTTGCGGGACAGAGGGGCACACCTGGTTCAAACAAAGTCTGAAGATAGCTGTGTTTGTTTTGACCTGCTTGCACCGCGGGGATTTTGGTACATCCAGTGTCAACACTACTGAACGAGTCATAAAAAGCACCTC
>JAMQGT020003057.1:0-19460 GCA_024447675.2 Pterophyllum scalare | reverse complement strand
CATCCAGTAAGCTCTCTAGGTGCATCACTGTGGATAAATTGCTTTTAAGTCAAGTCAGAGTTTATTTCTATAAGACATTAAAACAACTTCCAATGACCAAAGTGTTAAACAGTTTATACAAAACATATACTATAAATCAGTCATTAAATCAACAAAAAATATGAACTAAGAAACAATATAAAAATAATAAATACAAGCCATGTTTGCATAATAAAACTAGTGCATAAGCATGAAGTAAATAAAAGCTGTGTTAGCATCAGTGATGTCAGTATCACTAAGTAACGCGTTACTGCCTTGTTTTCTCCTAGACCTTGGGATGTAAAAATCATCTAAAGATAACCAGTGATGACCAGTGAGAATACCCACTCCAGTTCGCTGCCTCTCATCGGGGGCAACGCCAGACTGGAACAGATTCTAGCCCCTCTTCAGGAGACTGGTTCCAGAAGCTAGGCCATGCATTGAGGTGAGCCTGACTATATCTAGCCGGTATCTCTCAACCTCACGCACTGGCTCAGGCTCCTTCCCTGCCAGAGAGGTGACATTCCCTGTCCCAATAGCTAGTCTCGATAGCCGTTGATTGGTTCGCCAGGGCCTCTGCCCTTGGCCAACACCTGACACACATTGCACCTGACCGCTACAACACCTCCTGCCTCCAGTCTGAGAAATGGCTATTATTTAGATTTGAATAGAATGCCTTAGAAAAATAAAATGCCTTTAATGACACTGTAACAGTGCATACACTGTTGCACATATTAATGTCAATAAAGTTGTTTTTTTTTTTTTTTTTTAAATTGCCTCCAGACTTTCAATTCATGGTGTGCACATGCATGGGTGCCTTATTTGGTCATTCAATGTCATAAAATCCGTGGAGAATACTTCTAGGAATTCTCCGAGCATAATTTTTACTGTTTTGGACAAACAAGTGATCAGGACACCAAATGTTCGTTTTTTTTCTTGAATACTGTCTTATTCATCAATGTGCTATAACAGCTTGATGAAATTTGGTGATATTAATGTAACCCTCCATTAACATTAGGAGAGAAATTTAAAGAGAAGGTTCTTACTTCAAAATCAAAATCTCGTCGACCAGGGACAGCAAATCTGGATGGACACTTTTCTTTCTTGGTAATGTTGACATAGTTGAAGCTGTTATCTTATGTATAGCTTTGACAAATATAGATTTGAGTATGAAGAAAAACGTGCTGCTTTTTATTAAATAAACATGCCATATCTCACACAGGCTCCAAGCATACAGGACCCATATGTTGGTCTTAGAGCAACACATGCTCCCATCCAGGTGATGTCTTTTTCAGGCAAGCTCTTGCATATTTCAGCAAGACAATGATAAACCACATACTGCATCTGTTACAGCATGGCTTCATAGAAGAGGAGTCTGGGTGCTGAACTGGACTGAAGTCCAGACCTTTCACCAGTTGAAAATATTTGGAGATTTAGCTAGAATCCTCTATCAGACAAGAATGGGACAACATTCCTGCAGCTGCTCTCCTCAGTTCCCAGATATTTACAGACTGTTGTTAAGAGAAGGGGGAAGCTATGCAGTGGTAAACACGGCCCTGTCCCAACTTTCTAGCAACATGTTGCTGCCATCAAATTCAAACTGACCTTTCTAAAAGTGGAACATTTTCTGTTTAAATATTTGTTATATTTTCTTTCTGTTGTGAGTAAAATATAGGTTTATGCGATTTGAAAATTCTTTCATTCTGTTTTCATTATCATTTTTATTTGCAGTGTCTCCATTGTTTTGAAATTGGGATGAATTTTTACTTACTTGTGTATGTATGTGTAACAACAGATTGACCTTTGCTTTCGTCCTTTGTGTCTGTCGACTCTTGCACATTTTCTCCCTCACTGCAAATGGTTTCTATGTAGCTCTCCATTTCACCAGCCGGTGTGTCCAAATGCTGAGACACTAGCCCACTGCTGATATTAAACAATGTTTTCTTCACATGACAGCAAGGAACTGTGGGAATAATAATATTCAGGTTGTTAATATTAATATTAATAATGTTTTTACTTACAAACCTCACCTCATATTGTGTTTTTCTGCTGTAGCAAAAAAAGCATAAAGCTGACTTTTACCTCCTGTGACAATCTGCTGACAGTCATCCCTGCAGGCAGAACATGGTGCTGATGGAGGGTTATTTACTTCCTCACAGTACAGTTCCACAAGTGAGTCTTCATCATTGTTTTCCTTTTGACAAATGAAAAGAAGAAAAACACAAAAATATATAATTGCAAAGACAATAACTCATGAGGACAATATTTCTTTTTCATATAGTTTACCTTCATAGTAGATACAGACTCGTCTTACGGCTGTTCCAGGTTATTCAGTTAGTTTCTTTCTGAAAGTAATGACAGGCAAATATTTAACTATTTATGCTCCAAAGACTGTCCATCTCAAATCTGCAACATTTTCTGTTCTCAGTGGGAAAGTTTGAGCTCTTGTTGGGATCACATCTGAGGAGGCAGAGGAATAATTTCAGTAGCTCGATGGACCCGTAGCAGCGTCTGTGTGTCTGAGGTAAAATAGTATGGGTGCGCGTTTTGAACTATGAGCGCACATGTTGCTAAATTTAGCACTCTTACTGGTCAGATCTGTTTGTTCGCTTGCGAAAGTTAGAAAAATTGAACTTGATCAAAAAATAAATAAATGCCGCTAATTGGTCCTGTGAAATGGCACGGTCAGTGTGAACGGCTGCATTAAGAACAGGCGAGTTCGAAAAATATTTTTAACGCACGAAACAATCGCACGGAATTTACGCGTCCGGTGCCTAAAGGCCTTAACGGCCTTTAATCACAACCAAAAAAATCAGACTCAGCAGCCAAATCAAAAAACGAAAACGCTGAGATTTGAATGGGCTGAAAGCCCTTAAGTTTTTTTCTACACTGCTTTTCCAACCTAGAGTCTCAGGGAGCCTCTCCCAGCTGTCATAGTAAAAATGCGACAGGTTATATACTAAACTGGTGCACTAATAATCACTAGTGAAAACAGTAGGTCTGTGATCCAGTAGTTAATTTCTGGTCTTCCTTATCATTCACGTAACAGAAACACGACTGAAAAAAAAGAACAGCATAGAACAACCTACCTTTACAGAAGAGATCTATCCATCAGATGCTGTCTTCCAATATTTTTTCTATTTCTGCAGTCCTGGTAGTAAAATTATTACTTTAGATAAATTACCTCCTTTGAATCTGTGAGGCAGTGTAATGCAAGGGGGATTCTGGCCACCACTTTTAAACCGTTGGGTGAACACTTTCACTTTCACTCAGGATCATGTGATTTCTTGTAAAGCTTTAGACTTACTGCAAACCTGAAATGTTTTAGTGCACAAATGTTTTCTGCAGGTTAAAGACATTTTGTGGGAAAGTGAATGCTTTTAATAATAAATTATATGTATTCATTATAAAACACCTGGTCATCTCATAGCCAAGTGTAATGCTTTTAAAAGACCTAGTGCAGGAAAACTCAGCCACAGGTCAGGAGCTGAAGGCAGAGGCTCTCGCAGTGTTCTCTGTTTAAGGACGCAAGCATGACATCTGTGTGCCATTTTGTATCTGTGATTCAGCAGCCTTCCATGAATCAGGGGCACCAGTCTCAATTTATATTTTCAGGGACACCTGAACTGCTCAGTCCTTGTCGTTGGAGGGAGCATTACCCCTGCCTCAGAAGAAATTTATTGGTGCTAATTTTCCAGTGCAAGGATGTGGATTCACCTGGCTTAAATATGTTGCAGCAGTATTACCCAAAGACAAAATGGTCATCTCACAGGTTGCTTACTACTGAGAGGAAGATGTTCTCGTGAATAAGTGGGTTCCTTTAGCTCAGGGAACGTCAGCTGGCGGCTCGTGGGCCACATCAGGCCCACAAGAGCCCCCCCCCAAGATGTACTGTCACAGATACAATATGCCAATCAATCGTCATAAGACGTTAAATACCCGCGTTTGACTAGTCTGAATCATCAAATGCTTCCACTTGCGATTTCCCATTGCCCATAAATGCCTCATGTCCCTGTAACCAATCAGAATACAAGATCGGACTTCAAGCATTTTGTGGCTGCACAGAGCAGCCGGCTTGATGCTGGTGATCAGAGTGTAAACAGTTGAAAGTAACTCTAACCTTGTTTTGTGTAGAAAAAATGTTCAGCGAACAAACTTGTCTAACTAAAGGAAGTTTTTCCGGCGGTGAACCTGCGGGAGGATCGTTACTGGGGCTGCCGAGCGTACTCACCGACCTGCGCGGGTCTTACTGTGCTTTCGGTGGACCGGACGGATAGGTGGCGCTGTGGCTCGGCGACTGGACGTGTACCCAATGCATCCCCCGCGGCCTAGTATCTGCCATTCTAATATTGTTAAAATAAATGTGCTGCCATTTTTGCCACTGCGGTTGTTCTGCGTAAATTTATTTTAAAAGAAAATGAGAGAGGGGACAAAGCTCTTTCAAAAAGAAAAATGTCTAGGCAGATTTAGACAGTTTTGCGTTTGAACTAATTTTAAAAAATATCTACCCCCACTTCTGAACAGTAGAGTATGCAGACATAAACTCATTGCTCTCATGTAACATTTTGTTTACTCTTCTCATTATATCTATGATGAGTACAACAGCTCAAATTGCGCTGTCTCCTTAACAACCATCAACATAACTGAGAAGAGCATGTATTTGCAAGACTTGCACATCACATCATTAAAAATAATATAAATTTGAAAGGAAAATTGATATATTAAATTATAATATATTACCTAGGATACAGTATTCCTTTTATTTTATGTTACGAGAGCATCTGGCCCTCTTACTGTTTGCCAAGAAAACTTCCAGCCCTCAGATAAATGTAGTTGATGACCCCTGCTTTAGCTGGCAATGATATTTTGGTGGGACAATAGGTATCAGATTGTTGTCCCTTCTGGTTATCATGCTTTGAAACTGAGCTTAACTCATGATCATGTCCTGTCTGGCCATTTAAAGATAACTTAAAAATAACTAACATATCATAACTGTACTATCATCCTTTAGCATCCTATTCCCACCCTATTCCTGTGGTGGGAGCGCCATTTGAAAGAGTATTGTTAATTGTGCCAGTCTACCTAAGTCAAAATCTGGCCATCAATACCTCCTGACTTTTTTAAGTGTACTGCAACAAGGCTATTCCACCCTGTTATCTTAAACCCAAGGTGGTAATAAAGGAACTGGTGACGTTTTATCCAACCTTTGGTTTGTCTAAGATCAGTCCAACAGATCAAGCTACCAGCTTTACCATTTATCTTTGCTTTCATGTTTACACCAAATTCTGACTCTACTGCCATTTTCGCAATCTTCAGTTGTCCAGTTTTGGTGAGCCTGAGTGAAGTAAGACTCAGCTTCCTGTTCTCAGCTGACAGAAGTGGCAGCTGGTGTGTTCTGCTGTTGTAGCCCATCTGGTTCAAGGTTCAATGTGTTCTGCATTTCAGAGATGCTCTTTCTGCATATCTTAGTTGTAACCAGTGGTTAGTTGAGTTACTTTTGCCTTCCTATCAGCTCAACACAGTTTGGAAATTGTCCTCTAACATCAACAAGGCATTTTCACACAGAGAACTGCTGCTCGCTGGATATTTTCTCTTCTCAGACCATTCTCTGCAAACCCTAAGGATCACTGTTTGGGAAAATACCAGCAGATCAGCAGCTTTTAAAATATTTAGACAAGCATGTCTGGTGCCAACACCCAAATGGTAAGTGGATAGGTATTTATATAGCTCCTTTTTACTCAGTTTGAGCACTGAAAGCGTTATGGTCCTGGGTCTGTGACCCCTTGTTTCTTAGTTCATGGTCAAGCAGCCCCAGTCATCTGAAGAGGTGGCTGTGCGCCCTCCTGAGTGTCCTGAGCCTGAACTGCTGTATGGACTGCACTGCAGCCTCAGGGTTTCAAGTTCCCTGAATACCCAGAGAGCCCCGAGCCAGAGGTTCTCACTCCATCCAAGCGTTCTGTGCCAGAGCCAGAGGGTCCTGTTCGGCCCCCAGACCTCCTCCGCTTCCGCTGTTGGGACTGTGACCAGCGTCCTGATCTGCTTTGTCTCCTTTTAGGACTCTGTTATGTTTGATCATGTATTTTTGTTTAGCCCAAGCTAAATAAATAGGCAGAGAGCTTAACCCCCCAATGTTGGACCCAAAGTTATGCCTTTGGTTTAGCCACAGTAAAGGTTTGTTTCTGTTATTGACCTCTGCCTACTCCTGCATCCTGCATTTTGGGTCCTCAATCTCACCACATGCCACACGTTCAGCTCCACACACCTTGTAGTAGAAAGTGCTTTCTACTACGAGTCTCATTCACCCAATCACACACACACATTCATACAGTGCTTTTATCTACACTGATGAGGCATAACATTATGACCACTGACTGAAGTAAATAACAATTCATCATGGCGCCTGTTAGCATGTGAGATATATTAGGGAGCAAATGAACATCTTGTCCTCAAAGTTGTTAGAAGCAGGAAAACTAGGTAATAGGATTTAAACGAGTCTAACAAGGGCCAGTCAGTATCGTGAATCAGTGACAAGGTCATGGGTGGATCAGGTTCACTGATGGATGTGGGGAGTGAAGAATGGCCCCTGTGGTCCAGTCCAACAGACAAACTACTGTAGCTCAAATAGCCAAAAAAGTTCTGATAGAAAGGTGTCAGAATACACATATTACCTCACAGTCTATTGTGTATGGGGCTGGAAAGCTGCAGACGAGTCAGGGTGCACATGCTGACCCCTGTCATTTTTTACATCACATGAATGTCCGAGTGCATGTGTGTCTCTTACCCAGGGAACTTCCGGCAGCAGGATGCACTATGGGAAGAAGGCAAGCCAGCAGAGGCAGTGTGACACTTTGGGCAATGTTCGGCAGGGAAACCTTGGGTCCTGCCATCCATGTGGATGTTGCTTTGACACAGAGCATCTACCTAAGCATTGTTGCAGACCATGTACACACTTTCATTGAAATGGTGTTCCCTGATGGCTGTGGCCTCTTCGTGCACCCTGCCACAAAGTCTCACAATTCACTAACATCTTGGTGCCAGATACCACAGCAAACCTTACCTGAGGGGTCAGGGCTTGTAGGTGTCATAATGGTATGCTTGATCGGTGTAATTAAAGTAGCCAGCCCCTTTATTTGGTAATCTGTCTCAACCTGCTTAGCACACACAAATACACACACACTCTTCTTTTTAATTTTATTTTTAGCAAAACAACAACAGGACAGGATAAGGACAAGCTGAAGCAGATATGATACAAGAGGAATAGACAGCAGAGTACTGAGATGTGATCAAATGAGATAAAGATGTAATATCAATAGTGATAACAATCATTCTCCTGATGTATCTGCATCCACCATCTGCACAGCATCTTCTCACATACACTGTAGGTATATATCTACCTAAATAGACATACACTGATGAAAAAAATTAAGAAACATTTTTTAATCACAGTATGGCATCAAGTCACTTAAACTTCTGGGATATTGATCTGGTCAGTGAAGTAGCACTGACCACTGTGTAGCACTGTGAAACTGATTAACAACCTTGTTAATGAGTTTCAACTGCTTTGGTGTTAATGAAACTAACAACAGGCATCAATGAAACAACCCCTAAAACAGGAATGGTTTTACAGGTGGAGGCCACTGACATTTTTCTGGTTCAGCAAATTAACTTTCAGCTATTTCGAGCATTTCTAAATGTTGCTGGGAAATCTTTCAGATTGCATTTTTTGCAGGAAATACTTAATTCTGCTTATTTATAGTAACCAAACAGTCACCAGAAGTTTAGATTAGGCAGCACTCTGCCAGAGGATATTGAACATATGCAGGCTTTTAAAACAGTACATAATAACAAAGATAACATTTCACAGAAGTAAACTTCAACAACTATTATTACTGTATATGCTTTTTATAATGTTTTATATACAAAATAATATTTAGTAAAATTGCTGTACTTCAAAACAATTCCCCATTCTCAATAACCCTAAAACTTTAGTGATTTTAATAATCTATGAATTGTTCAGTATCCTGCCTTTTATTACTTTCATCAACTTTTTATATATTTTACACAAACCTATCTAATTTTTTATTGAATGTTTTTTCTTTAATCTTTCCCCATCATTTTTGGCTATAGTGGATCCCAAATGCATGAATGAATGTTAAGGGCAGTAGGTTTGACTGTGTTGGTATGTTGGGACATGTACACTGTCTTTAATGTGTGGTTTTATCTAAACTGTGAAGTGCTTTGTTACTGTGTTATGATTTTATTTATTCATCTATTTTTGCAACATGCAGCGTGTTAGTTAAACGCCAGTATAAGTACTGTCCAGTGGGTGGCGCTGGTGTGCTTTATGCTGCTTTGAAGTTACTGATGCTTACCGGAGAAGAAGGATGAACCCTGAATCTTCCTGTTGAAGAGTACAGCGCTGCACGCTGATCCAAATGTTAACATCATGATACTAAAATCTACTGGACTGGGAAAGTGACAAAGTCCGGGACAGATGTTCACGATCAGGTTCACTTTGGGATCATCTGCAAAGTATTTGGTGTCGTTGCCAGCTTTGAGACACAAGGTTAAACTGCAAAACAGGTTTGTTGTTGTTGTTGTTGTGGCAAAGGAATGGCTTGTTTTACAACTATAAGCTAACCTTTGTAACAGGGTGTCAGGAAATTGTACAGTTCAGGGTATGTCATACAGAACTCAGAGCATAAAAGCTTGAACATTTTTTCCAGTAACACTCAGCAATTATTTATTTCATTTTACAGATATTTACATTAAAATTTAATGATTTAAATGTCTCCATAGCTTTAAAAAGTCACAGTGAGTGCAAAGCTGCATTCAGTAAGTGTATAACAGAATAGTTAATGTTGTACTGCAGTTAATGATCAACTGTGTCTGACCTGAAGCTTTTCTTAGGCCTGCAGCTTAAAAACAGCCTCTTCTCTGTGCAGGATGTCCAGCTCACCTCACCCACTGGCTGCAGTCTGTCAGGTAACGGCTACCCCTGACAAGGAGGCCAACTTCTCTGCCTGCAAACAGCTGGTGGAGGAAGCCAAGCAGCGAGGGGCCAGCATGGTCTTCCTGCCTGAGGGCTTTGACTACATCGGATCCAGCAGGGAGGAAACGCTGTCACTGTCAGAGAGCCTGGCAGGAGACACGATCTCAAGATACACTCAGCTGGCCAGGTAAACAAACAGGTTTCAGTCTCTGTTCTGTTTTTATCCAACACACCTAGAAAGATGAAGTTCTTACTTGTAGCATGAATACCAGTGAGTCCAAGCAGAGATGAGTAGAATCAGTTTGGTTGGCTTTGTGGTGTAAATAAATTTGAGCCAGCTGGAAAGGTGTAGATAATCCTAAATTATTCAAGGATTTCAGTCCCTGTTTCTTCCAGGAAATTGGAGTTGTGGCTGTCTCTCGGAGGATTTCACGAGCGCGGACATGACTGGGAGGCTGACCGACGAATCTACAACTGTCACATCATAATCAATGACCGAGGTGCTTTAAACCCTCTGCACTCCCTTAGCTTTCTGCAACTGTTTAGCACATTAAAAAAAATCCACCTCAATCACACTGACACGCTGTCATTTCATTCACAGGGGACATCGTTTCAGTCTACAGGAAGTCCCACTTGTTTGATGTGGAACTGCCAGAAAAAGGCGTGTCCCTCAAAGAAAGTGCCTTCACCATTCCTGGACCCTCCCTCGTGACCCCAGTCCAGACTCCGATCGGAAAGGTGTCACTTTAAGAGAGCGTAAACCTGCAAGTGAATGTTAATTCTGCATATTAGGTGATAGTTTTTGTTAATTAGGCGGCTCAAAGGTAAAATATGCAACAGAAAACAGCCATCAAGGAATTATTTTACAGTCCTTATAATATAATGTGAGCCAGGTGAGTTCAGTTAATGAACAAAGAAACTCAGGAGCCAATCAGTGATGAGAAAATCAAGAAATGAGATAAAGATGGTGAGGTGTGGGTGAGTGAGAAAAAGGCTAAATAAGAATCTTTTGAGCCTAGTTTCACAGAAACCCGCAGTTGCTGTTTACATGCAGTTCTAAATATCCACTAAAAATAAGTCGGGGTTATTGATTCAAAAAGTTCTTCTTTGGACTACTTCAAAGACAAAGTTTTACAGTATTTGAAACACAAAAGCATATATGCAGTATATACAGTAACTTTAAAGACCCGCTCATGTACTTTGTGTTTCTGCTGACCCTGTTCTTCATCTAGGTGGGCTTGGGTATCTGCTACGATCTAAGATTCCCTGAGTTATCGGTCGCCCTGCAAAGACACGGGGCCGAGATCCTGACATACCCATCAGCCTTTACTGTAGCAACAGGAGCTGCTCACTGGGAGGTGCACAGGCTCATTATAAAACAGCTGAATCACTGCCAGATTTGAACCCAAACGTCCATAAAAATGCCCTTAAAATGCTTTCAGGTATTACTCCGCGCACGGGCGATTGAGACCCAGTGCTTCATCCTGGCGGCGGCGCAGGTTGGACGGCACCACGAGAAGCGCTCGTCATATGGCCACGCCCTGGCAGTGGACCCCTGGGGCGATGTGCTGGGTGACTGCGGAGGGGAGAAGCCAGGTTTGGTGCTGGTGGAGGTGGACCTGGGGAAAGTCAACAGAACAAGGAGGAACATGCCGGTCCAGCAGCACCGCAGAGACTACGCCTTCTACCACAGCCTGTCTCAAACCTGAGAGCCACATGCAGGCTGTATATAAAGAGCCTGGTGGGAATACAGTCTGAAACAAAGAAAGCAGGATGTTGTCTTTAATTGCTGCAGAGGGGCCGAGCTGAATAAGGTGTCTTTTCTCATTTCAGACTTCATGCATTCCTAGGAGATGAAAAAAGACATCATTGTGGGTTCAGAATCACCAGACTGAGGTGGTGGAAATGTTAGTTTCCTGTGAGGAAAGAAACAGCCAGTAGTTACCACACATGGAGGAAGTTCAAACACAAAGTCGTTTTCACTGCTCTTGATGAGAGATTACTTAAGACAATGAAGAAATCTGAGGTTTAGCGGTTTAAACTTGGAGTCATCACTGCAATAGATCATCTCATTTCCAGTTAAAGCTCACTCACAGCCTTTTAGCTCTTACAATAAAGAAAATCATCTGAAATCAAGTGGCATTACTCTTGCTCATCAATAGATGGTGCTGTTGGCCAAAGAAACACCAAAGGTTCCAGCATGAGAACATATTGTGAAATGTGTGATTTAACAGGGCATGTTAACATCTCTTATAATGTAGAGAATATAAAATCATGACACTTGGTTTGTCTTCTTGCATTCAATAATTAATAAATTCTTTGCTTTTGTTCAGTGGTGACACATTTCTGTCTGACGGGATGGGATATTAATATGGATATTAATATGATCAGCCATTCTCTAAGATTTTACACTTCTGGGTTTTGTGTTTTGAAATTAAAAAAACAAAATAGAGCATGTTATTGTGTCCCTGTGCGTGACACAAAATAGCTCCAAAAACCTTTGTTCCAAATCTAATAAAATTTTGGAAATTTTCTTGTCTCAGATTTTTAGAACAAGGTGACCACACAATAAAACCAGCAACACAAAAAGAAACTATTCAATCAAATATTAACTGTTCCAGTGGGTCTTTGGGGAATGGGCCTAGAGGAAGATGCATAATTGGGGGCACACCCAAGAGGCAGAAACCCCCCTCCAAAAAGCAAAATTTTATTCCCACAAATTTTTTGTCCTGAGCAAAACAATGTATTTATTTTCTTCTTTTAAAAAAACTGAAGTCCCGGTTGTTCATGCCTAGAGACCAGTCGGTGACTCTGATATCCCAAATCCTTGCAACCTCTGAAAGACTCAGTTCATTGTTTGAGCCTGAGTGAACTGTTGTACCAGATGACTAGTGGTTGACAACCAGTCTCTAGGCCTGTGTGACTGGGGCTTTAACCAGATAGGCAGGCAGAGAGGGGGAGGAGACAACAACATGGTGCTCCAGTTTCTATTTAATATCAGATACTTTAAATCTTTCAGTGAAGCTGAATTGTGATGGTTACTTTTTAATTTGGTGTTGAGGTGCAACACATTCCTTAAAGATTGAGAAGGAGGGGGGGGGGGGTCCTGACTGGACATGAATGTGGACCTGCCTCACCCAGATTCAGGTGAGATAGCCTCCAGAAGACTGATGGAGAGATAATCAAAATGAGTTTTCTTTTTTATTTTCAGTCATCAAGTTTCATTTAAGGCTTTATTTGAGGATTTGATTAACCATTTTTGAATAAACTATGTCTGCCAATGGTATTTCTATCTATTCCAATTATCTATTCCAAGTCAGGGTCACTGTAATCTCATTTCTCTCCCTAGAAGAGGGGTGTGTAACCTATGGCCCATGGGCCAGAAGTAGCCCACCACAGGATCCAGTTTGGTCCAGTGGATGGCTTTGGAAATTTCAAAGAAATTTTGAAACTTTAATTTTATGTTTTTCAGTCTTCTTATTAAAAAAGACACGCTGGAATCAAGAATAAACAAATTCAAAATTTGTTGATCAAATGCCACTGTGATTGTAGCCACAAAAACCCCCACAAAATGTAGGGGCACACTACACTCTTTTTATTATCCAGTGGGGTCTGATGGGGGTGGGATATTGCCACCTATTCTCCTCCATTTGCATATGGATGATCTTTCTAAAGCATCAGGCATGCATAATACTGGATGCTGGTGCTGCTTATTTAGATGTTCTCATTACAGAGCTGGCTTGCAGCAGCTGCTCAGTTTTGGTTTGCGGTGTGATATTCAACTCTAAAAAGTAGGCGATCAAACACTGAATGTGGTGACTGAAGTCAGATATTTGGGTCATATCATCTCTGATGATGCAACGCCAGTGTTGTAAACTGTATACACAGTACTGTATATGCTGCCTCATAAATGATGTACACATGATTTTAAAATTGCTTTTTAAAAGCCAACTGTACTCCACTCTACACAGCAAATTACACTTATAATACAAGCTTCAGGTGACATGTAATGATGCATTCAGGATCATGCTTAAACCTCCAAGATGAACAAGTTCAAGCTAGGTGTTTCTGACTGAATGCTTTAACTGAGCCTGCTGTAACAAGATGTTCTTTCTTCCTGCCTCTTCTTTTGTATAGAGAAAGACCACAGTGTCTGAAATAACCTTTCTAAAAAAAAAAAAACTCCTTCTTTTGGGTGCCCCATCTACTATCCCTCCTCCTCACATGTTCAAACCATCTCAGCCTTCCTCAAACTGCTCAACCTGAGCTGTCCCTCTGATGTACTCATTTCTTATCCTGTCCATTCTGTTCACTCCCAGTGAAAATCTTAACATCCTCAGCTTTGCCACCTCTAGCTCCCTTTCACGATTACTGCTATCCTTCTGCCACATATCACCTCTGACGCTTGTCTCCACCCACTCCATCCTCCCTTGCACTCTCGTCTTCATCTCCTTTATGCACTGTTTGTTGCATTGGATGGTTGACCCCAGGTATTAAAACTCACCTACCATAACTGTCACTGCTCCCTGCAGCTTCACTAAAGTTCATACACTGATTATGATTAAATTTCATTGAAATAAAATGATGACAGATTCTAACGGTATTTCTGGTGGAAATAAAGTTAAAAAAAAAAAGCACAAACATGTTTCTGCACACCCCTTAGATTTCCTGTTTTATCCCTAAAAATCAACCCTGCAGCAACATCACACTTTGCACAAGCTTTCCGTCGCATTGCACGATTAGTAGCTGATTAAAATGGTTTAATTTTGCGTCTCAGTTGATTAATCGAACAATGCATGGACTTGGTAATTTCTCAGGGTTTGGTTGCAGTGATTGGATGAATAATTGATCAGCTGCGCTCTTTCCGGGCTGCTGTACTATCACATAGACTGTGGGTGGTAGCCGCCACTGCTGGAATATGACTGGAACAGGAAGTGAACGTCACTGACACAGGAATGGGACTGAAAAAAGAAAACACCGTCAGGATGAGGAGAATGTCAAACCCCTCGGTGTAGGAAAAGGAACCCCGGCTTCAGCTCAGGAGAAGGATGAACTGCTGCGTCCGAGCTGGATTTGAGCCATCAGGAAGGTACGTTGCTGTCATTTGCAGATGTGAAGGTTAGCCAGCTGTGCGCTGGAGAATACAGATGTGCGCTTCACCCAACATCCACCCACCCAGCCATCCTCCTGTGGCTGACAGATGCTGTGAGCTCGGCTTTCTCATCCTTGTCGCTGCCGAACAGGTGCTAGCGGGCTTGCTGCCTTGCTAGCAGTGATGCTAGCCTGGCTCCGCGTCGATGCCGCTCCAGTGGAAATTTACTGTTAGACTGGCTGCACGTTTCACAGTGTTTGTGCACAGTTTGATGGAGTCAGGCCCTCGGCTTGCAGCTCGGGGTGAGTGTTGTTTGTTGCTGTAGTTGTAGTTGTTGTGTTTTTTCTGGACGTTTTAACCATAGCCGAGCCCGTGTGGGTGCGTGATAGCACCGTCAGTGAGGTTTCCTGTCTGCCATGCTGCCTCGGTGTGGGTTTTCTTCATTAGCACCGAAGAAACCTCAGTGCCGTGCCTGCACCTGCTGACCTCTGAGGCTAAAAACAGGCTCTTCTTTATTTAACTTCGCACAGGTGCGTTTTTAAGCCCTATCTCACCGGATAGCTAACTGTCACAGAGTTTTAAAAAAGTTGGTCTGCAGGTCAGGCGCTGGATGTTTAAATAGTGTTTTTCTTGCACCAAGTAACTCAATATAACCTTATTAAGTCAAGTTTTTCCTCAGCTGTTTTATAGTAGATAAAAGTGGCAAATATTTTTAAAATTAATAAGTAATTTTTCAGGCATAATGACCAAGAATTCACTGCAGTAACAGCTTCTAAAAAGTGGGTATTTTCAGGCTTTTTATGACTTTTTTGTATCCTGGATCATTTTAAGCTGGCCTGTTATGCTTTTCCTTATTTTCTATATGCTGTCACAGTAGTGTTTTCTCCTCCTAATAATCTTGGCCAAGTTTCAAATAATAAGGTCAGTATACAGTTGTAGCCAGATGTTTACATATATTCATCATGGGCATAAATGTTAAGATAATTTGGGGCTTTTAACAAATTCTGTGCACTGTTTATAGTCTTATATCTCTTAATGACTTTAGAAAACAAGAATTGGGTGCACAAGTTTGAATTTATTTTGGATTTTCTCGAATCTACACAGAGTATACACAACAACGCCCCTTCTAATATTTGGTTAAATTTCTCTCAGCAAGTTGCACCTTGACCACACACTTTTGATAACCATCAGCAAGCTTCTGGCTGGATATTTGACCACTCTTTGAGGCAGAATTGGTAGACTTCATTTAAGTTGGTTGGTTTTCTGGCACAGACCCGACTTTTACGCATAGTCCACAAATTTTCCATAGGGTAGAGGTCAGAGCTTTGGGAAGGTAATTCCAGAAGCTTAATGTTAGCTTGTTTCATCCATTTCAGCCCAGCTCTGATGTGTTTGAGATCATCGTCCTGCTGGAACACCCAACTGTGTCCAAGTTTCAACCGTCTAGCTGTTGCTTTGAGGTGAAGTTGAAGAATTTGGAGGTAGTCCTCCTTCTTCATTATTCTATTCACTTTGTGCTGTGTACCTGTACCACTGGCAGCAAGACAGCCACAGAGTGTGATGCTACTTCCGCCATGCTTGACAGATGGAGCAGTGTTATTAGGTTTGAAAGCCTCACTGTTACTCTTCCAAACACACCTCTTGTAATTGTAGTTAAATAGCTCAGTCTTTGTCTTGTTTTACCATCAAACTTTTCTGCAGAAGGCATTTGGCTCGTCCATGTGGGCAGCTGCAGATTTCAGTCGAGCTTGAAGGTGTCGATTTCAAAGCAAAAGCTTCTTTCTTGAACAGCACCCTCTCACTTCAAGCCAGTGTAAAACTCTCTTCACTGTGTGCAGTGATGCTGGTGTTCCAGCAGTTTCAGGTTCATGACAGGATGGTTCCTGGGTTGTTCAAGAACATTCTAACCAGTTCCCCCTCCCACTGAGGGTGACAGTTTGGGTCTTCTTCCAGACCTTGGCAAAGTGATGAAACATCAAAATAACTTGTATTTACATACAGTTGTTTGAACTGATGATCCTGGAATCTGCAGTTGTTTAGAAATGGCTCCAAGAGATCTTCCCAACTTGTGTAAATCTACAATTCTCCTTCTTAGATCTTCACTGAGTTCTTTGGACATGCCCATTGTTGGCCAGTTCAGTGCTGAGTGCTGTCAATAATAAAGACACTGTAGAACCTTCAGCACCACTTATTAAAAGATTAAAATGAGTGTATTTATTTGAGCCTGTATGTATACTTTTGACCCTGTATGGATTTGAGAAATTCCAAAATAATTTCAAACTTGTGCACCCAATTCATGTTTTATAAAGTCATCAAAGATGTGTCCTGTACAAACATTTCACCCTGGAAAAAGAGCAGTTCAAAGAAATCATTAAAAGCCCTGAATTACCATGACATCCACGAACATGATGAATTTATGTAAAACCTCTGGCCACAACTGTATGTGAAAGTAATCCCTGGCACCCAAATGCTCAGGCTACAGACTGCTCCAAATGCTCCTTTTCAGTTTTTATACACACACACACACACACACACACACACACACACACACACAGCCTGTGAATAACTCTTTGGAAAATATCAGTGGGCACTTTTCACAGTTTTCATTTTATGGATTAAATGATTAATCAGTTGTCAATCAAGATTAAAAGTGTTTGGTAGAAAAATATTTGTGTGCAGCTGATGTTGAAGTTTTCCATTACTAAAATGTTTCTAGTCAGTTTTTAAAAAAAATCAACAATGGGATTCCTCTACCTGTTAACATATAACATATAATTATTAAATTAATTGATTGCGTATTCAATAAATCAAGCAGTTGTTGGTGGTGTTGAATTTACTGAAAAAGAGTATGGAAAAAAAATCACCACCAATGACAGAATGAGTTTTTAAAATTGTTCTTATAGTGGGTGTGAATTTAATTTTTTGAGGTTTTGAACGGTCCCTTGAGAAAGAAAAAGCAGTGAATCCCCAGTTTTGCAAAGCTCGAGTTAATGTATTTATGAATCAATAGTCATGCCTAAACTTTGTCTTGTTGACACAGTGACGTTGACACTGAAAGCAGTCTTAATGTTATGCATAACCTCACGGTTATGTTTCCCTGCTCTTGTATATCCATCTGTGTTTAGAAAACCCGGTGTGTGTTTGTAATTTGTGATTAGCCGACAGTCCTGTCGCAGCAGTATGAGGGTCTGTGGCACTTTTTTTTTTTCCACCCTGGCAGACACAGACGGGTCAGACTGAAGGTGCTGCAATGCTCTTTGATTTGCTCACTGTTGGGTTCATCAGCACTCAAAGCAGCTCATTTCTCTACCTCTTATTCACTTATGATCCAGTCTGTAAGGTCTGCTGCTTCCTTGCTGTGTTCTGGTCTCACACAAATAAAGAAGGAAAAAATAATATTAAAAAAATAAAATCTCCACCTTAAAATTAAGCTACTGAGGCAATGAGTAATCCAGTATTGGCTTAAATGTGTGCTAATATAAAGAAAGTCTGACATTGTTCAGTGTTGTCAAAAATGTTTTTGTATTATGACTCTAACTACATTTCATTATGTTCATACAGAACATGTTTGAAGCCGTCTGTGGCCTCATGCTGTCAGCACCTGCATTAATCTGTTGTTAGTTAATCTCATGTTTGTGCTTTTTAATACAAACCTCACTTTTGGGAAATACACAAAGCCATTCAGTTCTGCTGCCACCATTTGAGGAATAATCTTTGGACCCAATCAATACTGAGTTATAGAGACAGTCAAGCTATTATTCATGCTTTTATTTCCTCTAAATTAGATTATTGTAGTGACCTTTTAACAGGTATCAGTCTGAATACCAGTTAATAGATTTCAATTTGTTCAAAATGCAGTAGCAAGACTTCCTACAAGAGCCAAGAAAAGTGAACATATTACATCAGTTTCAGTGACTCTACATGAGCTGCCAGTTTGTTTTAGAAGTCTTTTTAACTCTAACTGTTAAAGCCCTTCACTGGCTCTGCAGTCATCTGCTGGCTGTTCCTTCCCCACCGCTTAAACACAAAAGGCAACCCAGCATTTGCTATTAGGGCCCCTCAGCCTGCCTCGCTCATTTCATGAGGATCTTTTTTGAAGTTACTGTTAAAGATTTTATTAAGTCGCTGGACTGGGATTTTTTTTTTTTTACCTCCAATTTATTTTGTGTATTTTATGATTTTTTTAAAAATAAACTTTGTAAGTGCTTTCTAAATACATTTTATTAATAATACCTATCTAGAAACCAGTTGCTGGCCATCTGGCAACCAGCAGTTGCTAGGGGAAAATGTTGCTGGAGATTGCTGGCTGTCTTTAGGTGACATAGGTTGCAGAGAGGGTGCAGGACCACAAACCACCTTGTGATTGCTTTGGTCTTTAGCCAATTGCTGTAGTCGCTAATAGCTAGGATGATGCTGACTTTCTGCAGACATTCGCCAACTAATCACTGAGCAGTATTGTACCAAATGGTCACCAATCTGTCTCCAGGCCCATGTGACTGGGCGTTACTAACCAAAAATATTTTTTTCTTTGAATGGTATTCAGGCAAATACTCAGAAGAACGTTTTTTTTAAATAATAAGTGTAGCGTTATCACTGAAGTGGCAGAAGGATTTAATCAAAATGTAAGTTGATAATTAAGTTAAGTAATACTTGTCAGTTTAAATACCTAATTACTTGTATAAATAGAAGTAATTAACACAGCCTATATTCATGCTATGTGTATCTTGTCCCCTATGTGCATGTATTACTTTCTCAAACTGACACCTCTGCCTGACTTCACAACTTCAGCTGTGTCGGTGACACAGTCAGTGCAGTTGGCTGTTAATTATGATGAGTGAAAGCCCCGTGCTGTGCTGGGGCTGCTGTACATTGAATGTTTCCCTACAAAGCGATCCATGTATCGACTGCCTGCTGCCTGTGATGGATATGCGTGTCAAGGTATCAGCCCTCTCTATGGAGGAGGTACAAGCCTGACGGTTAGAGGGAGGCGTAAAGCTGAGTCACATCTCAGCAACAGTTTCCTGGGTAACACCTCCATAGTGACCAGTTGAAGAAAGATAAGGTCCCTTGCTGCTCAACTAGTTGTATAACATCAGTAGACCCTGCAGCATTTTGTTGCTGTGCTGCTGATTGTGCCGCTCTTATCAGCTTACCCTCAAACGGCGAGCTGAAATTTGACTTGCTGGGTTGCAGCTCCTAAATAATCAACACCCTCCAGCCTCCCTGGTGTAATTACTGTTTTGATTTCTGATGCAGAGAAAGAGGGGAAACTTGAACAAGTACACTGCAGACTGACATAATTATAGCTATCACATGGCACTAGCAGCAATACGTAACGGTAAGAGAGGACATAACATA